>OMLB01055672.1:0-14973 GCA_900302555.1 Myripristis jacobus
AAAGAGAGAGAGAGAGAGAAAGAGAGAGAGAGAGAGAGAGAGAGAGAGAGAGAGAGAGATACATCTGCTTTTGTTATGTTATGTGTTATCCATTAGGTTGCAATGATGCCCCGCTGTTTGTGCTCAGCTAAAACTAACTAGGACCCAACACAACAAAGAGGATTAAATGAGATGAAGCTTAATTGAACCCCATGGGTAAATTGGGTCACTGCAATAGCAAACAGTAATAGCAGCAAAGAAGAAACAGCAAAGAAAACACAAAGTAGGCGTTTTACCCTAAAAGCCCACCAGTAACTAGATGCCAAAGTATATAGGCATAATTTTCTTTCTGTAAATATTTGTATATGTCAGAGGTTTTATATGGTAATGGCGTGCAAGAAAGTCAAATAAATGGTTTCAAGAAAAAAAAAAGTGTTTTACACCTTTTTTTTGGTTTTCAGGGTCCATATGTGAAGAACGCATGGCACAGGAATGAAATGCATGAAATCTTTCAAAAAAAAAAATGTGTTAAACATAATGTGAACAATTACAACACTAGTCTGGAATGTATAAACTGGAAATACAAGATTAAAACTGAAATGAATGAATAACAACATGTATGTTATGCGAAAACCGCAAAATAATAGCAATGTGGAAAAGGTGCAAATCAATGAAACAGGTTTAACAAGTAAATATATAAATAAGCATAAAGTAAATATATTCTATATGTTGTGGTAAATTTAAAGATATATACAATGTTGAACAATTGAAATTGAAACAAACAATTGAGATTTACAGCACTTGCAGAAAGTTACAGGATAATCCTTTCTTGATCACAAATTAAATAAACTGCCTGATGAAATACAGCATTTCTTAAACCTGTTTTGCTCATAACAAAAGGCAAGCGTAAATATACAATTTCCCAAATGCATTCTGTTTATGAGACTATCTCGTAAATTAAGAGCACAAGAGGACTGAGGGGCTGCTCACAGTGGCTACACCAACCTCCATCGACTAAGCTACTGGCCATACTTCTGTTAAAATTACGTCGAGCATTATTTGTTTGTATTTATTGCAGTAAAATGGCCCCTTGCAGTGTGAGGCATCATTGTAGGTCTTTAAGCACCATATGCACCATGCATAGCACCATACAATTCATAGCCAGCCTGTTCATTCAGAGCTTCTCTGACACTGCACATTTTGCAAACCCAAATTTCAGATCAGATTTAAAAGTAGAGAAACTACTTTTTAGCACATGCTATACTCAGTGTTAGCAACACAGACTTTAGATAGATTACAAACGCATACAACCCTAAAAATGCACTGATCCCCCCCCCCAGTGGCAGTGGTCTCTCTCACAGAGAGACCTGAGATAGAGATGGAGTCAGGCCCAAAAATTCCCACATTTTCTGAGCATGACAAAGTACTAAGCGTATGAGCAGCAGTAAAAATAGAAGTAGTAGTATCAGTAAAAATAGCTGAGGCAGTTGAACAAGCACTATTATGGGAATCTTGGGGCTGTGTCAAACTTTTCCTAACTGCAGTCATATTGATGATACAGTATTTTCAAGAAGGGGGTTTGTTTTCAACATATCACAACATGTTGTGTTAGGACTGTCCCTCCCTGCAGTGACACTGCAGCAAGTGTCCCAACTGGACAATATTCTGGCATGTTCACTGCACTCATGTTAGCTGAGCCTGAACAGTTTTACACACCTCTGAGAGCATAATACAAGATTGTGCACCCAGTAATACTCCTTAAACACATTTACACCATGCACGGGTGAATTTAGAGCAAATTCTGACGTTTTAAAATAATGCACTAGATATTTGCTGTGGTGTATTAGCTGATTGGTAGGACTTCTCAATTGTTTTTAGAGTGCAATATGTGGTTATCATAAATATGCTAAATGGTTTTCATGTTTGACTAGTTCTGTTTTAACTCAGTTTTCATTCCAGTTGTCCTCATCTCAGCTGCTGTGAGAAGCAACTCGTTTACAACAAAGGCTGGCAAGGGTGAAGCTGAAGTGTATATAAAAAGATGGGATCACCTGGTAGCGAATCGGGGGAGGGAGGAGGCCACAATCCTGCCAACACCAAATTCATCAAAGTGACAGACAGAAATTTGCATGGACTATGTTTACCTGGGCACAAGAAACTGGCATATTGTGAGCAACCAGATTATGGCAGGAAATTTGACAATGTGTTGACAGGTGTTGTTGTGGGACTGTATTGGTGTTATGTATTGACTGATAGACACCTTTTAAAATAAAACAAGGTATTTGTGTGCACAAGCACAGGCTGCCAATTAAATGTCTGACTGTCACACATTCTGTGAGGCTATTTTTGCAACTGTTTTGACCCTGGCATCAGAATAAAACACTTAACATTCTGAGGTATAACATGTCTGCGTTTGTTTAAAAATGTGGGAACAAAGACATCCAAAGTTTTTATCGAGCAAGATGTTTCTGTGGGGATCTGCTGGCAAAATCTGAACATGACATCACTAGCTTCCAAAGGTTGTAACATTTTTGGTATATAATATGTGCAGGTTTGGCTCAAATTGTGGGCATGGATAGTGAAAAACCAGATCAATTTGGTAGTGAATGTTGAAACTAGGACAGTCTTGGTCACCATGTGCATGTGGCATAAGTCTCTTGCTGTTAGTAAACAGACACCTATGATGCCAAAACCACACAAACCACACCAGCTACAGTCGCCAGAGAAACACCAACACTGAACTGCAGGAGTGATCATAAAGCTGGAGTAAGTAGAGCTAATGGAGATGATCACAAATTCACTGTCAGAGTTTTTAGCTGAAAGCAGCAGCTAGTTTAAGCAAACCTTGTACGGCAGCAAAAAAACCAAACAAACTTGTGCGTCATTGCACAAAGCAAAAAACGTACTCTGCAAGTAATACACAACTCTACTCCATTTAATTGATTTTAACTATTATTAACTTGTAGCAAGTCACAGGCTTTTTTCTAACATGGAGATTTATTTCCACTCAGCCTCCAGCATTAAACTACTACAACTTCTTACCTAAATCCTGGCTGCCTATAATCTAAATATTACAGGGTCATCTTGGACTAAGGTTCAATAATATCCATTTTTACATTGCAACATAACTGTTATCAGATTTTTTTAGTTCTTCAAAACAAATGAATTTATGTCAGGAAGGGAAAGAATGGCAAGTAACACTCTCTTTGCAAGAGGAGGGAATTTATGGGAAATATGCTCTTATAGGTTCACACTGATGATTTTGCATGTTAGGCATTATATATTCAAAATGTATATACTTATACATAAGGTTTCTGTTAATCTTTTCCAGAAGTAACAAAAAGTGTGTATTTTAAACTTTGTCATGTTTCCTCCCTTTTATCTACCCATCGGTCTCCATTCATTCCATGATATGAAAATGAACTTTCAGAGACTTCAAACTTTCTTCACACCAGTATTACCACACCATGTACCAACACTATAATAAAATCATCCTCATTAGTTTTCCTAAAAGCAGCAGTTTTATGTTTTTGTTGCGCAAATTACCAGTTCTGTGGTTTTATGTTAGCCGCAGAAGCAGAACATTATAATGTGGATGTTCCAACAAAAACTTGTTATTGATGATCAAAGGATGTTGTGAAATCTTTAGCAGCCCTGCATGATTTGCAAAACGGTTTGTTACAATGTAAATGGGCCAAACTTTCAAAATCACTATTATGGTGCTTTTTAATTTAAGAGGCACAGTTCATACACAGCACAGTCATTGTGAGGCTTCACTGCTACACTCAGGCCCCCTACATTTTGTTTCACTGTAGCCTCAACAGAGCTTCACTATTTCTTTGGACTTCTGTTTTCATGAGATGGAGAGAATTTTTGGATTTCTCTGTCTGCTTCCGCCTGCCCTGCAGAATGTTTGCTCCAGAGAGAGTGCAGGCGACAAATGAGCTGTTGGTGAAATATGGAGCTCTCTGCGGCAATATTCAATCATGCATGTTGAATGGACTTTACAAATTATTGGGAGCATTAACAAGTTGCGCTTTTTTGTTCAAATTCAGACTGACAACTTGAGAGACCAGTGAGAGGACGGCGGCTGGGTCAAATCAAGGACCTTCTTCCTAATTTGTACGGAGGAGAGAACCTAGGAACGAGGTTAGTTTCACTGTTAGTGGGACTAAAGCTACCACGCAAATCATCTTGGTAGAATGAATCAATTCTACTATCTCTGCTGCTGTTACTGATATCTTGTGTACTTACAGTGGAGTGTTAGTATGAATAATACTAATACTCCACTGCTACTTATTACAACTACTGTTGCTGTAGTATTCTTGATATGACTGTGTAAACCTTTGGAAAACAAAGTGTGCACATCCATCCTGGTTCTGGTGCAGGATAAAAGAAAGATCAGCTGATAAATGTGGAAAGTCTGCAGCCACATCAACAGCTTGCTGCTCCAAAACAGTTTTTTAGGGTGACAGATAAGTTTCAACCTCAGTTGGTCTTTGTCAAGTGTGTCAATTGCTTTTTCATTTTTCCCTCCCTTTCCTACCCATCTTTTTTTCTCCTCTTCTGTATTTTACAGTTGGAGGACGGAACGATAGGAAAAAAACCCCAAAACATTTGGACAATATATGCCTGTTTGCATGGGGGATGTATATTATGATATTTGGGACATGGTTATTGTGGTTATCTTAAGTGTGCCATTTACCCTTGACCTATATACATGACAAATATATACATTAGGGAGTGACATCACAACAGTGGTGTTACTCTACAAGTTTTTTTTTCTAGAAAGTAACACGATTATAAGACCTTATTTGTGACATCTAACCCAGCTTCCTAAGATGTCTTCCTTGTTTCATTCATTATTTTGAAATACTCCCCTCTGCTCTCGACAACTTCCTGCCCCTGTGTGTTTTCCTGCCATTGTGATCATGCTGCCCTGCCATGATGTGTTTCACCTGTGTGTCATTAGTTAGTGTATTTAGTCTGTGTGTTCTCCTCACTCACTACCACTTTGCCTTCTTCCTCTGTGTCACGAGTAGCACCATTCTCTTAGTGATAGTTTCTTTGTGGTTCTGATGTCTGATGTCATGTTTTCCTGGAGCTCAGCCTTTGCCTTCTCCTTTTAGACTGTGTTTGCCTGTGCCGCTGCCTGACCTCTTGTGTCCCGACCCCTCTGTGGGTTCCAAACTCTTTTATCCTACCTCTGAGTCGGGCTGTTGACCTCTTGCCTGTCATTGTTCCAGTCATTACAATAATACAATCCTCAGACATTTCAAGGAAAGCCGATACCATGCCAAAGTGTGTAATAGACCCGCTGGTCCACCACAGCGTGAGGTTTTGTGTTGCGTAGGCGTCACAACTAGATGCACCACTTGTCAGGTGCAGCGTAACATTAGCGTTGGCTCTTGGTTAGATCAGCTTTTCACCTGTTTGTTTTAGCCAATGTTTGCTTTGTATACAGTATAAAGAGCTCAATCATTTTGTAAATAGCATGAAGCAGTAGGGTGGAACAGCATTTTCTTTCAAACACTGTTTTCTCAACTGTTTTTGTTTAGCTTAGGCAGCTAGGTTTAGGAAATGTCTTTTGTTTGTTGTTTTCATTTGTTTAAGGATTAGGAAGAATTCCAAATGGGAAACAAGTGTGTTTTTTTCTTTATTATTTTGGCCTGGATTAACCCTGGATTTGCTTATTGATTAATTGTAAATTAACCAACTTGAAAGCCTTTCATCTCACTCTACAGGTAAATTGAGCCCTTAGGGAGGCATGAGCCACTAGGTGCCCTGGCTCTCACCCCTCCTGTTTAGCAATGTATATGGACAGTCATAGGACTGATCATCTCTTTCCAAAGAAATTTAACCGATCCTGTTAAGCTAGTTGTAGATGGGGGTCAGCTTTCTAACTTTAAATAATGGAAATGGTGTAATTTGTCTACCTCCATGTAATATTAATAATGTTGTTTTTTCAAATGCAATGCTGTTTAATAGTGTCATGGGTTTTATAGTATGATTCACCTTAATGTCGAAACACTTTGAAAAAAAAAAGAAAACCGTGATAGCTGGTCCTGCCATTTTACCTATATGTAGTTTTCACACCTAGTGAGTACTATTAGTACTAGTACAGTTTTCTTGAGTAAACCTGTTCACTCCAAATAGTTACAGTAAAGTTATTTCAGTGTGCAGTGGTTTATTTTTGTCTACACTGAGATGTTCCTGTGACCAATCAGCACCTGATTGCAAATAGTGGCTGTGCATCTGGAGTTCTGTTCACAACTTGAAAACCTATTTCAGTGCTTGTGAAATATTGTGTGGCAATAAATTGCTCACTTTTGCATCTAATTTTGTTCTCCGCTCTTGTCCTTAATTTGCACCCTGATACCCCTCTACCGGGGCGTAACAGCTGCCATTGTCCTAACCTGACCCTACGTTCTCACCAACACTGTGCTGTTACTGTTACAGATTGTAACCTTCATCTATCTTTGTGGAGTGGTTTATGACCGATGGCTGTTGGCCATTGTGTTGTTTGTTAGCACTCATAATGGTTTTATGTGCTGTTCACTGTGATTATGGGATGGTTCACATGTGGTGTCTTTGCCTCCCTTGACGGTTGCTAGATGTTTTATGTTTATGGTCCAATGAGCTGTTGGGGCGTTCCCTTACATCCAGCTTCATCCTTTATCCCAGTGGTGACAGCTGTAAAGGGCGGAGCCCCACACAAAATAGAGCATAGGATAAGAATCCTATCTTCAAACTCTAGGAATATAGGCGTAGCTCTTTAGGGTTGGGGTCCCACCAGCTCCCTGAAGAAAGATCTTTGGGGAGCAGAACTACTGTTTGTTTGCGCAGCACTTCTACATTCAAGGTGTGGCCCTCCTCATGGATGTGGAATCCTCAATAGTGTGGGAAATATCGGTGTGTCAGTTTCAAACAATTTGTTCTTTTTGAACAAATGTTATGAATAAACTCTGTGAGAAATTGTGGATGTTTGATGCACTTGAGCCACAGTTTTGGACTGAAATGGAGACTGACACTCTGAGAAATATTATGTAAGGCTATAAGGCTTGCGTGTGGCTGCTCGGCCATGGAAACCCATGCCATGAAACAGTTTTTGTACTGATGTTGATGCTAGAGGAGGTTTGGAGCATTGGCCACTTTTACGCACTCTGCGCCTCAGTGCTCGGTGACCCCGCTCTGTAACTTTACGTGGTGCGGCCACCTGGTGGCTGAGCTGCTGTGGTTCATAAACACTTCCACTTTGCAATAATCCCACTTCCAGCTGATGGTGGAATATCAAGGAGGGAAGAAACTTCACCAGCTGACTTGTTGCAGCGGTGGCATCCTATTACATTACTATTACAGCACCACGCTGGAATTCAGTGAACTCTTTAGAACGAGCCATTCTTTCACAAATGTTTGAAAAGGCAGACTGCATGGCTAGCTGCTTGATTTTATACACCTGTGGCAATGGGACTGAATGAAACACCTGAATTCAATGATTAAGAGGTGTGGTCTAATACTTTTGTTCATATGTTTCTCGTTGTTTCATTGTTCTCTTATTGCTTTTATTTTATCATTATTATTTTAAATTACTGCTATTTGTTATTCAGTTTTGTTCAGTGCCACCAATATTAGGGGTTACTGCTGCCCAATGTTCCAACATAAATGTTTGGCATTGTGCGACTGTATTATTGCGGCTAGGGCAACAAATGAGCATGATGCAAAGGAAAGGAGGGAGAAGGGACATAACTCTCAGAGGAAAGACAGACAGAAGTGACAGGAGGGAGGGTCAAAATGAGAGGACAGAGATAAATCTTTACGATAGAGAGCTTTGGTCAGAAAGCTGCCAGACCTCAGCAGCTTCTCCTCTCCCCCTCTCTCTGGTGATGGAGACCCTGGAAGGAGCTGAGCTCTGCTTCCCAGAACTCCTCAACACCTCCTGCAGGAAGAAGGTGCGTCCTCACTCTGAAGCCACGCTGCTCTACATTCTACTGTCCTGCGTCTCTTTGCTCACCGTGGCTCTCAACGTGCTGGTCATCATCTCCATTTCTCACTTCAGGTGGTCTAATATTTTGTCAAATATTTTGTCAAATACTACAAATGCTCATGTGGCTCAAGAGCAACATAGATGCATAGATATTGCACATGCTGGCCAATGATGAGAGGAGCTAAGTTTGTTAAATAATGCTGTTGTGTTTATAATGCTTTGCTACAGCAAGTGATAAAAAAATTGCCACTGATATTGAAAATAATGCTCCTATTTCTCCAGGCAGCTCCGCACCCCCACCAACCTCCTCCTCCTCTCCCTGGCTGTCTCAGACCTCCTTTGTGGCCTCCTGCTGCCAGTTGAATTCCTCTTTGCAGAGGCCTGTTGGTTATTTGGGGACCTTGTCTGTACATTGTCATTCTTCCTTGTCTTTTCTGTCATCTCTGTCTCCGTAGGAAACATGGTGCTCATATCAGTGGACCGTTATGTGGCTATTTGTTACCCTCTGCATTATCCCACCAAAATGACCCACAGAAGGGTTCAAATCTGTGTTTGTCTGTGTTGGCTCATTTCGGCCTTCTGCAGCAGTCTGACTATTAATGATCTCTTGATACAACCAGGCAGGTATAATTCCTGCGTTGGAGAGTGTGTGGTTGTCCTTAACTACATTGCTGGAACTGTTGACCTTGTTTTATCATTTATTATTCCCTTTACTATCATCATAGTTCTATACATGAGAGTATTTGTGGTGGCTGTGTCTCAGGCTCGTGCCATGCGATCTCAGACTGTGGCTGTCACACACCAGCGTCCAGGGACTGTAACTGCTAAGAAATCTGAGATGAAAGCAGCCAGGACTCTCGGGATTGTCATAAGTGTTTTTGTAATGTGTTTCTGTCCATATTACTGTGTCACTCTTGCAGGAGAGAACAGCTTGGTCAGTGCTTCATCTCTGTTCTTTTTTATCTTTCTTTTCTATCTTAGCTCTTGTTTAAATCCTGTTATCTATGCCTTTTTCTATCCCTGGTTTAGAAAAGCTATTAAACTCATTGTTACACTTCAGATACTGCGGCCTGGCTCCCGTGAGGCCAACATACTGTAGAGAGGCTGTGGAGTGACTGAGCTGAGACCTTTTCTGTGAAAAGGGTATTGTATTTGTTGTTGATACTGAGTCAATAAAATCAACAGTCCAGAAGTCTGAATAAATATTTCTTAAAAATTGCATGGGTTTTGATGTACACTTTCATCATGTTCACTTGGACAAATCTCCATTTGTTCTTGTTGATGTGATACTGAGTCAATGAAATCAAAAGGCCATAAGTTTGAATAAATAATATTTAACAAAATATATTGTTCTTTCATTGCAGGGCTGTTCATTTAAGCAAAGTCAGTCACACAAATTTCTATCATAGTCTGGTCTGGTCATAGTCTATCATAGTCTCAACGTATAGTATAATGGCTTATTTCCTATCTTCAGAAGAAGTAATTTGCCGCCATTTGTTTATTAATAAGCTGACATATTTAGATAATAATAGTCTTAGAGAGAATGTTAACTTCCTTGAGAGTATAATAACATGGCTGTTCTCCTGGTTCCAGTCATTCAACATTAAATACAAAAAGCATCTTCATAGCCTTTGTGGCTGCAGACGCCTCCCCTTGTTATTAGACAGGCCACCTCTGTTCACCAGCCTTTTAGCCTTTCTCTTCCTGTCCCTTCCTGGATCTGACTCTACATGTCAGTGCACCTCAATCACAGCTTAACACTGCAACAGCTGTAGCAGTTTTCACGTGTATTTTTGTGTAACTCTATGAAATTTGCCCACTGAGGATATCTAAATTTGACTGAACTGTAATCATACACATTACATTAATTTACAAGGAACTGGTGCAGTACCCATTAAAATGTGTGAAAATGTTAAGAGTATACATGTGTTTTTGGGTGCAAAAACTCACTTGAAAGTGTTTTATGCTCAGTGATGTCAAAGCAACAATTAATGTGTATGGATAAGGCCCAGATTTTACATACCCTAATAGTACAACCTGAGGTGATGCTGTTCCCCGCAGCAAGCTAGTTATCACTGCACTATTTAGGTGTAGCCTACACTTGGCAGTGGTGAAACATTTGTGTGCTCATTCACTGATTGAACTGTTGCACATTTATTATGATAACATTGATAATATAACATTATTTTATTTAGCCCAGTGCTACAAATGAATCATTGATACATTTCTGATATATCACTCGATGGTTTGGGTCCATGTGCTGAATTAATTATATTGAGTCAATAAAATCACACAGAGCCATGTGTGATGGTTGCGTGTAGTAACAGCACAAGAACACAAGGGATGAAACATTGTTGCATGAACAATTTTAGACAAAGGTGCAACAGAGGAAATGGACAGACCAGCACATAATATCTGTGATGCAGCAAGCATCAGCAGGACAATGATGGAACAAATACTCAAGTATGATAAAGCTGAGTCACATGTCCAATGGCAGGGCAGGACTGATAGACCTTGTATCGCAGTGCTCTGCACAGAACTGGTGAAAGACCCAGGCTGGTCAATTAGGTAAAAATAAATGAAGCACTGTACGTATATCCTTGGTGAACGTCCAACTGAATAAGGCTGTTGATACCGTCAAACCTGCCTGCCAACACATAGGCACATTGTGACACGCCTTCACATAGACAATTGGCAAGCCTTCATCATACCACACAAGCAGCTGTTGAGTGCATCTGAGGGAGGGGCTTTATGTCCCACTTAGCATGCTAATAAACACACCGGGCACAGCTCATGCACATTTCCTCTGTTTCTCCTGACCAGAACAAAGTCCTTCTACTAAAGGACAAAGGATAGGTTTGGTCTGATGTGTCAGCAGACAGCTGAGGAGAACCACCAGGACACACAGATTACACACCCAATTGCAAGCAGCAAGGCTGTCTTAACTCACAACAGGTTAACAAAGGATTGCTGGATGGGCTCAAACTACTACCATACACTTAATGGGTCTGCTGACATGCATTGTCAGTCACAATAGCAACTAACCACAACTGGCATTTTATTCTGCATCAGCTAAATAACCACACCAATCACTTCCATCATTGTTATATTCCATTCAAGTTTGATGGACCTTCTTCGTGGCCTTTAGCCACAGGTTCTCCATCACTCTCAATAAAGGTGTGGATTGAACCCCACCCGGTCAGGTACTGTGATGCCATTGGAGGACCTCTCCAATACATCTTTCCCCACAGGTAGAAGAAGAAGAAGAAGAAAATTTCATTTATAGAGCACATTTCATACATAAAAGTAGCACAATGTGCTTCACATGAGAAATACAGAATAAATAAACATACATGTCATAAAACAGTTAAACAATTAAATAGACAAGCAGACAAGGAAAAAAAGACAGTAGTTTAAAACAATAAGTAAAATATGGGAGCTTCACAGTCTAGTTGAACATCACAGTAAAAAGAAATGTTTTCAGTCTGGTTTTAAAGGAGCTAAGTGTTGGTGTGTCTCTAACACCATTTTGAAGGGCATTCCATCTGCTAGGAGCACAATAGCTGAAAGCAGCTTCTCCTGCTTTAGAGCGAATACGTGGTACAACAAGGAGACCACTGGCTGATGATCTGAGGCTTCTTGTTGGCTCGTATGGGACAAGTAGGTCCTTAATATAATTTGGAGCAGTGCCATTCAGAATTTTAAAATCAAATCTGTCATATACTGGAAGCCAGTGCAAAGACTTAAGAACAGGGGTGATATGGGAGTTTTTCTTGGTCCTGGTTAAGATGCGTGCAGCGGCATTTTGGATAAGCTGCAGCCGTTTGATAGTCTTTTGAGGGAGTCCAGAAAAAAGACTGTTGCAGTAGTCAAGCCTGCTTGTTACAAATGCGTGTACCAGTTTTTCAGCATCTGAATTGGACAGAAAGCCTCTGATTTTTGAGATGTTTCTAAGATGGAAGAAAGATGATCTTGTGACATTATTGATATGACATTGAAAATTAAGATCAGCATCAATAATGACACCAAGATTTCTGGCATGTACTTTGCTCTCTCTCGAGAGGGAACTGAGGTGGGCTGCGATTTCCTGTCTCTTTGCTTTTGCACCTATGATGATAATTTCAGTTTTGTCACTGTTTAGTCGCAGAAAGTTTTGGTTCATCCATGTGTTAATGTCCTTGATGCATTTAAATAGTGTTTCCACAGGGCTCAAATCATCAGGAGACAGGGAGATGTAGAGTTGTGTATCATCCACGGAATTATGGTATTGTATGTTGTGATTCTTTATTATGTGCCCAAGCGGAAGCATATATAAATTAAACAGAAGTGGACCAAGGATTGAGCCCTGAGGAACCCCACAGGTTACAGCAACTTTGTCAGATGTGAAATCATTTATGGAGACAAAAAAAGTCTCTGTTAAGTAGTAAGCCAGTTTAGAACGGGCCCAGACAGACCCACCCAGTTATGTAGTCTATTTAAGTCCATGTTTATGTGAAGATCATTTAAAACTTTGACAAGGGCGGTTTCTGTGCTATGATGGGATCTAAAGCCAGACTGAAAGACATCGAACAGGTCATTTGTTGTCAGGTAGTTATTCAGTTGACTGTACACAATTTTTTCGAGGATCTTGCTAAGAAAAGGGAGATTTGAGATGGGTCTATAGTTGCAGAAGATAGAGGGATCTAGACTGTTCTTTTTAATCAATGGTTTTATAACAGCAGATTTGAGAGTGCTCGGGAAAACACCAGATTGGAGGGAGCAGTTGACAATTTGTAATACCTCTGTATTTAGACAGCTAGAAACAGTTTTAAAGAAGGTTGCTGGAAGTGGGTCTAGACAGCAGGTGGATGACTTGAGCTTATATACAGCATCTTGGAGTGTAGCAGAGTCCACAGGAGCGAAATGTGACATGACAGGTTCTGTTTACGTGTGTAGGTAACACACCTTTGCCAGGACTTAAGCAGCTTATGTTTTTTCGGATCGTGGTGATTCTACTATTGAAGAATGCGGCAAATTCCTTACATTTCAAAGGAGAGAGTAGTTCAGGATGGGTAGAGGGTGATGGGTTGATCAGCCGATCAACAGTGGAGAACAGCACTTATGCATTGTTCAAATTATTATTTATGATATTAGAGAAAAATAACTGTCTGGCATTTTTGATTGCTTTGTTATAATTGATGAGGCAGACTTGATGTAGATGTCATAGTGGATTTGAAGCTTGGTTTTTCTCTATTCACGCTCCGCCCGTTTACTTTGTTGTTTTAGTTGTTTTACAAGAATATCATTTGTCCAGGGGGCGTTTTGTTTTCTGGAGATTATTTTTTTTTTCAAAGGTGCAATGTTATCAATAATATTTTTTACTTTCAAATTGAAGTTATTTACCAGGAGATCTGGGGATATAGGCATGGACGGTGCCAGGTTGGATATCGATTTGGTGAAGGATTCAATGAAGGATTCAGCGGTGTCAGTACCAATATAGCGTTTTTTTACTGTCTGTGTCCTTAATAGTTTTTGCGGAGTAAATGAGGCATCAAAAGAAATACAAAAGTGATCTGATACCGTAACATCCTTAATCATAGGCGGCGCTAGGGCATCGGGAATGGGGAAGCTAAAACAAACAAACAAACCAAAAAAACGTTACCCAGCAGCAACAGACTGACGCTTATAATAATAAAGGCTTCATCTTGCTAACATGACCCAATGAACCCTATTTAACTGAGCATTACACTCAAAATTACAATAATATTTCATATAGGCTAGGCTGATATTGCTGATGTCGTCAAACTGAGATGGCGCAGCAGAATAATTCATTCATTCTTTACACAGATTAATACTCATTATACTGTAGTAGCCCATATTAATTAATTAATTATAAAACGGGTGCTTCCCATCCTTAAATGTGATTGGCTGAGCCGCGTTCCATGCCGTTGTAAAATCAGTGTAACCCACTGGCAGACCGCAGTAAATATCCCCGCACCACTGTAAACGGACATAGCGTTGCCTGGCAACCAACTACTCTGCGCTCAACTTCCTCGTTAGGTCACATCTGTTTCAAGACTTTTGTAAACAAAATGTCAGACTTTGTGGTGAATTTCGATTTGCTGGGTGGCCTGAGCCTGGATGAGTGGTTGGAGGAGGTGCTTGGTGTCTGTTAAAAGACGCTGAATTCACCACCAGCAACAATGTTTTTGCCGGTGTGGTAAAGAAACTCCGCCGAGAAGGACGTGACAAATCTTCCCACCACCAAGGGCTAAAAAACGAACAGTGGAGGAGGGTTGAGTAATTTCCTACCAAATCTGACGGGTAACAGTGTGAAATTCGCCCGGTGTCTGGTGGCGGGTAGGAGCCGGTCACGGTGTCTGGTGGGTAGGAGCCGGTCACGGTGTCTGGAGGTTGGGAGCCGGTGTCTGGAGAGCGGCAGGTGGTGGAAGCTAACCCCTCCTTGAACTGCCACCACCTATCGTGGTGGAGGGGTTTGCGTGCCCACATGATCCTAGGAGCTATGTTGCCGGGGGCAACTTTGCCCCTGTTAGGGTCTCCCATGGCAAACAGGTCCTAGGTGAAAGGCCAGACCAAGAGCAGTTCAAACCCCTTTATGAAGAAGAAACCAGCGAGGACAGTGACGTCGCCTGGTACGGCAGAGCCGGGGCCCCACCCTAGAGCCAGGCCTGGGGTTGGGGCTCGTGAGCGAGCGCCTGGTGGCCGGTCCTTTGCCCACGGGGCCCAGCCGGGCCCAGCCCGAACTGGAGACGTGGGTCCAACCCTCTGTGGGCTCACCACCCACAAGGGTAGCCGCAAGGGGTTGGTGCAGTGTGGATCGGGCGGCAGTCGAAGGCGGGGGCCTCGGCGACCCGATCCCCGGACACAGCGGCTGGCGGTGAGGACATGGAATGTCACCTCGCTGGGGGGGAAAGAGCCTGAGCTTGTGCGGGAGGTTGAGAGGTACCGGCTAGAAATAGTCGGGCTCACCTCCACGCACAGCTTGGGCTCTGGAACCCAGCTCCTCGAGA
>OMLB01055673.1:0-10821 GCA_900302555.1 Myripristis jacobus
TGTCTTACTTTTATCGTCCCTGAATAAAGTTTCAGCCACCGCGATCATAGCCTCCTTTACAATCCCGCCATCGGTGAAGGGCTTTTTGTGCTTCGTTAAGATGTGCGCCACTTTAAACGAGGCCTCTGTTGCGGCATTTGCCTTTTTCGTAGGTTTGGTGAAGAGAGACTGTTGTCTTTTTAGCGTTGCTTTCAGCTCCTTTATCTTCTCCTTTCGTAGACTGCTACCCTCAGGAAAGTCCCGTGAAAAGTTGCTGTGGACCTTGGCGCTCCACGTTACATCTTTTACCAACTGACAAGCTTGCGCCGCAGATCAGACATACACACTTGTCGCTGACATTTGTGAAACAAAACTCGGTTTCCCACTTTTCATTAAAATAATACGTTTTCTGCCTCTTATTAGCATGGCTACCTGCCGCGGTCATGGTTGCTGCCCATCTCACATCACCCCTGACTCATCATCAAGCTTGACAGGTGCACAACTGTTTGATTGACAACTAATGGGCAAATAATCATTTAGTGTAAGAAGGGGCGGGACACCTTTGAATTTGATTGGATATACATGCAAGTTGGTTTTCCGATTTACTAATCACAATTTGACTGGTCAAATTTTCAAATCTAGATTCGTTAACCCTTTGGCGAGCTACTTGGAGAGGGGTTGCGAGCTACTGGTAGCTCGCGAGCTACGTGTTGGAGACCCCTGAGATAGATAGATTGATAGATTGATAGATTGATAGATATAGATATTAAATTGCAGGAGAAATTCCATCAAATTACTCCCCAAAAATTAGAAATAAAAAGAAAGGAAAGAAAGTGAATTTTGTTAAGAGGGTGAAATAAAACCTTTGAAAATAGAAGCCCACCCATGGCATTCAAACCATTCATATGTCCTGGGTGAAAAACGTCATCATGACATCATGTCTGTATACTGATGTTTGTTTTGTTTTCAGTCTAAGCTCAAAGTCCAGTTTGTCAAAGTGAGCTGCCATGCACTAAAGCTCGATTTGTGTGTCCAGCAGTCCAGAGGCGGCCACCTCCAGCTGTGTGATCCTCTGATGGCTCTCTCCTGCAGAAGGATCAGACGTGCAGAATCGTGTCCTGGCCCCATACCAAGCTCTCCTGCCAGCTTCTTCATGACATCGCTTTGTATTTCTACTTCATTTTGATAAACGTGACACAGATTCAATCATGTCCTTGGCTTGTAACATTACATATTTTTTCACTTTATTTTTTGCTCTGTACTGTTGGAAATCTGAACATGATGGTTTGAGCCATCAGGGAGAGATCTAGATCTGGATCAGTAGTTTTAACCTCTTCCACTGTGCAATATAAAACAGAGGTGATGTCAAGGAAGCAATGTCTGACAAATGTCTCTTTTGCAAAAGCCAAAATATATAAAATCGACAATTTTTATGCCAAAAAAAGTTTTTCTGGGATTTTTCAGGCTGGAGACGCTTCAGAAAGGGCATTTAGACCACCTCAAACTGTATCAGCCCCCATTTTTAATAAATGAATATCATAAGCATATATTAATCTAACCACAGGAAGTATCTTACGATTTTCTGCATGTCAACATGTTTGTAATTTGCTGCTCGCTTTCCAAGTCTGCAGTAACAGCTGAGGAGCATGCAGGAGACTCTGTTCTTCATCTGCCTGCATTTTCTGTAGTTTGGAGGAGGAAGACAAAGTTCAAACAGCTTCTTTTTCCTTCCACACCACCAGGAGTTCATCTACCCCAATGCCACAAGCCTGCCAGCTTACAGCCACACACTCGGACCCTTTTTATATTCCTTTCCTTTTTATATTTTTAAACAATATCTTACATGAATTGTTTAAAATTTGTACATTTTTTAAAGTGTTTTCCACTTTTCCCCCCGTTAAAAAAAAGAAATTGCTACTTTGTGCAATGGAAATTTTGTTTGTTTGTTTGTTTGTTTTCAGGAAATAGACTCATTTGGTTGGGGGTGGAATAACAGTTGTTTAATTCAGTTGTTTTATTGCCAGATAATATAATCATTCATGCATTTAACATTGCATTAGCGCATACTCACACATTGTATCTCATTGATGGCTGCACTCTAAAAGATGACATTATGGTTTGATTTTTTTTTTTTTTTTCTATGAATTACAATCTTCTAGGCAGATGCTCATTTCTCTGTAATTATTTTGGCTGATTATTTCCTATCATATCCTCTTTCTAAAATCAGAATGTATCCCTTTATACACATATATCCACTCAGTGGCCACTTTATCAGGTCCACCTGTCCAGTCTAATGCAATTCAATGCAAGAGCTTTGCCATAAATTCTACCTTTTAAGAAAGTTTATAATGTTCATGTTGACATTGTGGGTCAATTTAATTCTGCGTTTATTACTGAGGTTGTAGTTTGCAGAGGTCTTGTGAGAGGTGTTTCTAATTTTTTGTCCTCTCCATTTATATACATGACAGGGGACAAAATGTTAGAAACACAGTCTAGTACAACAGCTGCACTAACTATGAGCTCAATGTCCAACATAATTAAACATAATAAAAAGAAAACAAGCAAAAGAAAAAAAAACAGCAAAAAGAAAATCTGTAGTATTACAGGCATCATAAAAGATAAACTGTGCAGGTAGACCTGATCAAGTGGACACTGGGTGGACAATATATATATATTACACACACACACACACACACACACACACACACACACACACACACACACACACACACACAGACATATGTGTGTGTGTGTGTGTGTAATATATATATATTTATATAGATAGATATGTTTCTTTGAATTTGTATGTTGTGTTTTACTTTCTACAATCAAGCTGCTATGTAAAACTGTTACACTGGCCAGATCATAACTGCTGCTCTATGCATATGTGCCAATAAAATGAATGGAAGAGAAATACTGAGCGATTTTTTTTCTCTGGTACTGAGCATCCAAATAAGGCGGGATATTTCATTTTAAATAGTAGCAGAGCTGCTTTGGCCGCTGCAGCCGTGTGGCTGGTCCCTCATGAGACGCTGAAGATGTGGAGGGATGCGGAGCGGTCATGCAGGCGCTTGACAGTGAGCTGCTGGCCTCATGACGGTGATGGAGTCTGGAGGATTTGTCTTTGTGCAGCGGCTCGGCCAGTGGAGGGCTGATGAAGACATTTTAAATATTCAATGGCTCTATAAGTGGAGCGCAGGGAAGAGAGACTGATGAGGTTTCTATTTTAAAAGGCACATGTTGGCTGGTCACTTTGTCTGTGACCAGCCATCATCAACACGCAGCGAAGCCCAGCGCTCCGTCCTGTCTCACTGTAACAGCAGCTGCCACTGATGCGCAGAATTACAATCAGAAAGACTTCATTGATCCCTGACGGGAAATTGAGTGGGTGAGGTGCGTCCAGCATTCTCATATTTACAGCAAGACACACACCTTGAAACCGTAGATTTTGAAAGGTTTCATGAACAGAATTCACTTTATTTATTGTTATTTATTTATATATTTGTTTTGGGGGGGTCGTTTTTTTTTTCTTCAGGAAAACAATCAGTTTGTTTGGCAGTTTTATGGTTTTTCAAACATGTTTTAATAATTTAAATATATAATTATAATAGTTATGAATACATAAATAATTATGTCATCCTCACAATAAAAGTCACTTTATTTCTTAATTTTTTATGGGACTTTTTAATTCATTTTTTCCTTTAATGTTTTACAATTTTTCTAGTATTTGTTTTCACTTTATTTATTTTTTTATGTATGTAGTTATTTCTTCATTTTTGAAGGGAGGTACATTTCTTGTATTTTCAGTTTGGTAATTTTATGGTATTTTGTGCACATTTTAGAATTTAAATATATGGTCATAATTTTTGTATATCAATAAGTAAGAACTGTTTTTGTTTTTGTTTGCTTTTTTCTTAACTTTCCCACATTGTTTTACAAATCATGTAGTATTTGTTTTGCTAATTTTCTAATAGTTTTTAGTAAACTAAAGCAACAAAGTAAAGATGTTGTACTCAATTTTAGTACTATTTTTTATTTATTTATTCATGTCTAATTTTCTGTTTTCTTTTGTTTCTCTCATTTCTTGCGGATTAGCTCATCGCCTTTTCTCCCAGGTTTTTGAAGAAATCAAGTGAAGTGGTCCAGGTTTCACAGGGTTAATGGAACTGCAGTACTATCTTATGGCCACAGGGTGGAGCTAAAGGCAAGGATTTACACAAGAAGACACCTGGCCAAGGGCTGATGCTGCACCTTGAAAACAGTGCACTGCCCTATTAAACACAAACCCTTCAGTAGCTCCTCGGTTTCCTCTTAAACTTTCCCTGAACTCACACACACTCCTTAACAAGCTCCTCAGTCCCACCTGGACTCCTGGATTCAACTTGAACTCTGTCGGTGCACCTCAGGATTTATTCATCCTGTGGTTTCAAGAGTGTCCTGGAGGGGCTTCCAGGGGCTTCTTAATTCACCAGAAACTGCTTGACTGCAGAGGATGTATGAGGTCATTGTAACACTTTCTTTCTGGTTAATCTCACCACAATTTGTCAGTGTTCAAGTATAACATGTAAACAATTTAACCCTTTGATTCTCTTGGTTTCTTTCAAAAGTGTGGGACAAAAGAAAAAAATTGTAAAAACAAAAACAACTTGAAAATTCCCACAAAATACTTTTTTAAAAAATACTTTAAAATACAAATTAAACTTACAATGATAACTTGAGCTGAAATTATTTAAACCTATGAAATCTGAGTTAAGTCACTTAATTTCTTTAAAAAAAAAAAAAAAAAAAAAAACGGGGAAAGGGGAGGAAAAAAAGATGTTGAAAAACTGTTAGAAAATTCTCAGAAACTTAGCACATAAACAAAATTACAAGAAAACTATAATTTTAATTATTTTAATTACAATGCGCTAAACAAACAAACTTAAAATTACAAAACAAATTGTAAAATTAATTTAAAAACCCACAAAAAAGAAAAAAGAAAAGGTGAAAAAGTGCATTGAAAGTGAAAGCTGAATGTCTGTCCAGGTCATTCTCAACTGAGAGCCTTTGCTTGGCAAGCCTAAAAAATTCTCTTTTATCTGAAAGCAGTTCCAGCTTAATCCACAGGGTGGCGCCATGTGCCTCACTAACAGAAGAACACTGCAGTGTGACTGCTGATGCCTCTCTGGGCCCACCATGAACATGAAGTAGAAACACAAAGCAAAACACAAATCATGTGTGAGACTGAAAAAAGTTCCTGCCACTGAGATAAGGATTGGGAGCAGGGCCGTTGCCGGATATTTGGGGGCCCTGGGCAGAACAGCATTTGGGGGCCCTCTCTCCTTACCATGAAAAGTGCAAGTCCAGATGATGAACCACCTGAAAGATTTTATTTGAAAAAAAAAAAATGAAAAAAAATACTTTAATTCTTTTGATTTCTCCTTTTTTGGAGGGGGGTTGGCAATTTTCTTGTTTGTTCCATTTATTTATGTTTGTTTGTTTGTTTATTCATTACAGTTGTTTTGGTAATTTTGTGGTACTTTTATGTTTGTTCATTTTTTCAATTATTTTCGGGTAACTGCAAGTTTTTTTTTTTCTTAGATGACTTTCAGGTCACTTTCTTGTACATTTTTCACTTTTTTTGCATTTACAAATGTTTTTGTTGTTTTTTTCAGGGTTTTTTTTTTTTATTTTAATAATTTTTTATTCATTATTTGTACTGTGTTGCCCTGATATACACACATATCTCCTGTGGCCAGGCCCATGGCAATTTGTTTTCCCCATGAGGCCCTATCTGTGCAGCGGCCTGTTCATCTCTGTGTTAATGCAGCGACCACGGTGTAACATTTAGCCTCTTACCCTGAAACACAGACGAGTCATGTCTGAAATACAGTGTTCTGTCTGTGAGGATAGTGCAGTCTCGTTAGCATTGTCTTCATTACTGTTTACCATTACCATCAGAATGTTTCGCTCTGAAACTAAAATGCACATCTAATAGGGGAGGTGGAATAATATCACATTTTTCAAAATGGGTACACTATCCCTCTAAGTCATTTTTGACCACTACTGACCAGAGCAGCCAACTAGATATATTATGATGACTTTGTGCTATGTGCAGTGGGAAAATCGTACTTATTGCCCTATTAATGGTTTCCAAAGCAGTCTGATCCATTACAAAGGCCCACAGGTGTGCACTGTGCTCTGTGTTCTGGCCTGTCCCTGTGCTGCATGTGATTTATATCACTGAGCCTCTGAGCTTCATTATTGAGATCATATGACAAGGGGTCTCTGGACATAACTCTACAATCCTGTGTGTCCCAGCTCCTCCCACTATCTGCCATGATTAAACTCACTTTATCTTATTTATTTAGTTATTTTGACATGTACTGTAGACATACTATGATATGCAGAAGTCAGCTCACAAATAACCCTCCTCTGTAAACTGTAAGTAGTTTCATAACCACAAAGGAGCAGAGAGGAAGGAATATTCTTCTTCCTGTCTCCCAGTTGAAGTCCACAGTGTAAATCATCTGTTATCTTCCCTGCACTATGACACAGTGCAGGGTAGGATGATTCACAAGTGCAAACCAATAGGACAGAGCAAACCCTAACCCCAGCCCAACAGAATTTCAGTTTGGAAGAGAGACAGTTTTATTTCAGTAGTTGATGGTATCCTCTTGGGTGGATGAGAGAGGATGTTTAAAGATTTGTGATGGGTTTTATTGGTTGGAATTTTAATTTGCACCATTTAGTGGAGGATGATGTCACAAGATTCTATGTTTTTGAGGAAGTAGAAGTCTTTTGAAGGCTTTTTATGGGGATTTAAAGCTTGCTTAGCGAGAAAGACACCTCTCAGTAGAGCACATACCTCCACCAACGCTATGCAGTTCTCAAGATCTGCCATTTCCATAGCACATAGCTGACCAAATTAAACTTTTGTCAGTTCTTATTTTTGAAGGTAATGTTTTTTCTTAATGAATTCAAACATTAAAAAGTTATGTGTGCGTTAGATTGTAGATACTGACCCAATCTGACCTGTTGGGTCCCAAAAATTTAGAAATTGTGTTGGGGTTCAGGTCGGTTTCAGTCATGTCTATGTTATTTTAGTCATGACTGTTCTGGCCAACTTTTTGTATGGTGCTGGAGTTTACGTGATGGTGCTGAAGGCAACACGTAGGCTCTTTCAGTTGGTAAATGTAACCTGGTGATGGAGGACAAGCAAAATCTCAGGTTTGGGTTGGGTTCAGACACAAAAAAGAGTGCCTGCCAGGTTCAGATTGGGTTCAGACAAAAACATGCAGCCCAATCCACATTCTAGTGTGTGTGGTTGATTTAGGGAATATTTCTGTTGCTGGACCTATGCGCCTTTTTGTGATAGGCCACGTCCACCATCACACCCTCTTATGGCCAATCGATGTGAAAGGTTCATCAGTTTTCCATAAGGTTTTGTCAAGTTATGTGAATCAGTTTGTAAGTTATGCACCTTGTATGATGGGCCACATGCACTGCTACTGCCCATTTTTGGCAAATAAGTGTGATCAGCTCTTTTTTGCTCCATGACCAAGGTTTCCACAAAATCATGCCATGTTATGTCAATTTGGAAGTTTTGGGCCTTTTTGTGATTGGCAACACCCATCACACGCCCCCTTTTGACCAGTCAGCATGAGAAGTCAGTCAGCTCTTTCTTAGCTAACTTTTTCACAAAGTTTTGTGCAAATCCTTTCATAGCTTTTTGAGATATCCTGCTAACAAACTATACTATACTATATGCTATATATTATACTATACTAGACTTTATCGCTTGAAAACATCACCCCCATCCAGCTACACTGATGGAGGTAATTGCAAGGAGGCAACATGGCACATCAGCATGAAATGCAAATACACTGACTTTGGCCGACGATACAGTAAAGTTTGTTGTAGTTCAGGGTTCTGATAATCTGTTGTATCATGCACCATTGCTTTGTGTGTAGTTATATGACAGTTTTTATGACAAGAACGTAAGACATGTATGGTAGATAAGTGCTATCAGATTCTCCTTTCTCATATGCCATTATAAGCTAACATGGAATGTTTTCCTTCTACAGTGTAGTCCTGGATCAGTAACTGTATCACAACTCTAGGAGAAAATCAGATGAAACCTTTAAAGTCCAGAGGAGTGACTGTAGGCTGGTTTCAGTCCCAACATTTAAATCTGGGTTAGCCTGAAAGGTTTGTCCCAGTCTGACCCTTTAATAAGCCAGCAGCTCTGCTCTGTGTTTATGTCAAGGCAGGAACTCTTGCAAATGGAGGCCGTTGCATAACAAATAATAAGTCCTTGTAAGACTCCAGTAAAAAGCAACTCTCTTAAAACACCGGCCATCCTGTTTTCCACTGAAGGTCAGTGGTGATTGTGTTACAGCACTCTAAAGAATTTTAACGGAAATTCACATCAACAGTTGAATTTAGTAAGAGTGTAAAAGCACATGCCAACACAAAACACAGCCACCAGTGCAGTGCCAACATACATGTTGAATATTATTTATGTTCATAAACTGAAAAATGAAACTGAGAGAGAGGTTTGCAAGCAAAACAAATATTTCATTTTGGGATTCTTCTTTAGCCTCCTTTATTAATGTTTGGTAATTAAGTAAAATATTATATTGTGCTGCTAGTATTTTCTTAGTTCAAAGCTTGCATGTGCTATGTTATTCTAAAGGAAAGTGAAAACCTACATGTGTCAGTTTAGCCACAAAAGTCCTCCTGAATCCAGGGGCTGTTATGCACTTTACTGAATTACAAATGTCACATGTCATCTAAAAGCATTGCCCATACTGATTTGCCACTTATTATTCATCAAATTATTTACATATAGTAATTATTGAAGTGTTTCATGAATAACTGCCATTCTCATCCCATGCAAAGCCACAGGATTTGCTTTCATGACAATTAAAGGGATAGTTTACCCATTTTTAAATGTGATATTATTTCACTTCCCCCCATCTGTTCTGTAGGACAGTAGTGGTGCTATCTTCCTCTCATTGTTACTGAGTGCTGGATACTGGCTGGATGCTCCGAATGCTAACTGTTAGCCTCCTGCCACTGAGGTGGACTTCCCCCCAGCTAACATTTGTAAAAATAACTACCTTAGTCAACTCAAAGGAGGTTAAACATGACTTTACATAACTTTAAATGTCACTTTCTGAAACTAAAATGCACATTACTAAGTGCACACAGACAACAGTTTTGCTCAAAACTGTCTCTTTAATGTTGTTTAATTGTAGTCTTCAATCTTCTGTTAAAAGATACATGAGCCAGGGAATCTATGTCCAAGATGGACATGTTTTGAGAGGTGCTTAGTCTTTGCTTGATGAGGGCGCCTCTGAAAGCCTGTCTGGAGTAAGAAAGTATTATGTAATCCCCTTGCCCTTAAGGAAGTGCAGACACACAGTAGTGAGGTAGCCATGTTTGGCTGCTGAATGTAGCTTCATTAAGCCATTCAAGCTGTTGCCTCAGCAACAACCAAACTAAGTATGACTAAGTTTAAGTTTTTAACTGCCAAGTTAATTCCTCATAGCATAAATACTGGCCTCCTTAATGCAACAAGTCCTCAGACCCATACAGACACAGAGGTCTCTAACACAACCCACAGAACTGTTTCCTGAGTGAAAGTTTTATTGGTTGAAATTTTAAATTACAGCCACTAGTGCAGGATGATGTCACTGTTTAAGATTCTCTGTTTTATAGGAAGTAGAGGTCATGTGAAGTCATTTCATGGTCATTGAATTATTTTTTTTTTTGTCATTTATTAAAATCTTTCTTTTTCTCATTCAATAAATCTTTTTCATACATCCAGATCCTGTTGGCTACTCTATCTAATGTAATCTAATCTATCTATCTACCTATCTATCTAGATAGTGTATGTGTGTGTATATGTGTGTCTGTATGTATATATATATATACACTACCAGTCAAAAGTTTGGACACACCTTCTCACTATTTACATTGTAGATTCTCATGGAAGGCATCAAAACTATGAATGAACACATATGGAATCATGTAGTAAAAAAAAAAAAGTGTGAAATAAAACATATTTTAGATTTAAGATTCTTCAAAATAGCCACCCTTTCCTTTGATTACTGCTTTGCACACTCTTGGCATTCTCTCGATGAGCTTCATGAAGTAGTCACCTGAAATGGTTTTCCAACAGTCTTGATGGAGTTCCCAGAGATGCTGAGCACTTGTTGGCTCTTTTGCCTTCATTCTGCGGTCCATCCCATGCTAAACCATCTCGATTGGGTTTTGGTCAGGAGACTGTGGAGGCCAGGTCATCTGGCGCAGCACTTGATCATTCTCCTTCTTGGTTAATTAGCCTTTACACAGCCTGGAGGTGTGATTGGAGTCATTGTCCTGTTGAAAAATAAATGATGGTCCAACTAAACACAAACCGGATGGGATGGCATGTTGCTGCAGGATGTCGCTGCAGGATGCTGTGGTAGCCATGCTGGTTCAGTGTGCCTTCAATTTTGAATAAATCCCCAACAGTGTCACCAGCAAAGCACCCCCACACCATCACACCTCCTCCTCCATGCTTCATGGTGGGAACCATGCATGTAGAGACCATCTGTTCACCTTTTCTGCGTCGCACAAAGACACAACGGGTGGAACCAAAGATCTCAAATTTGGACTCATCAGACCAAAGCACAGATTTCCACTGGTCTAATGTCCATTCCTTGTGTTTCTTGGCCCAAACAAATCTCTTCTGCTTGTTGCTTTTCCTTAGTAGTGGTTTCTTAGCAGCTATTTGACCATGAAGGCCTGATTCACGCAGTCTCCTCTGCACAGTTGATGTAGAGATGTGTCTGCTACTAGAACTCTGTGTGG
>OMLB01055677.1:0-20642 GCA_900302555.1 Myripristis jacobus
TTCTACTAGTATTAATATGTTTTCAGCAACAAGAACTGACAGTCTCTGCATAAACCTCAATGCAGGGGAGCAGCAGAGAGCACTCTAACAGCTGATATGCAATTCCGCCATAGAAACCATTGCATTTAGGAGAAAATGACTTTTAAACTGTCTTTTAAGCTGTCCGCTGTAGTGACCGCTATGCGCCAAAGGGTTAAAGGAACCATCCTCCTACTCCCTCCTCTCAGTGGAGACACGGCAGTTGAGAGGGCCGAGCAAGAGGACGTTCTTGTAGCAGTTCCTGCCCTACCAGGAACTTCTTCAGTGGAAACGGGCCTTCAGACAGACAAACAATCAACAATTTTAGATTCTGGTGGTACCACACTGACCGGTTTGCAGAGCAAGAGAATTGAATGGTGCAGGTATTGACAGAGCATGCATATTATGACAATGTTTGTAATTATTTAGCAACATGGGAAAAATTACAGTGTCAATGAGAAAAGTGATTTTCCCAAGAGAATTTTCACTATAGCTCAATTTGTTGTGATTTGAGGCATTTGTTTGGGGGGATTTTTGTTTAAATCAGCAAGCTACAACTTAATGTAGGTTGACTTGCCATGTTTCATGCAGGTTCATAAAAAAGGCGAGGCTTGATAGGGAAACACAATGCCTAACTGAAGCTGTCGTTCTTCCCGGCATGAATAAAGCTTGTCACTGTTGACCTGCACAAGTTTACAAAAGTTATGTGAAAACTGAGTTTGTTCAGCCAGTATCTCTCAATTATGTAATTAAATCAATGTAATTTGGTTCAAATCAAATGAGCTTGTACACCAAAAATAAATAAATAAATTAATAATAATAATAATAATAATAATAATAATAATAATAATAATCATAATAATTTAAAAAATGATCCATCAATAATTATTTATTTATTTATTTATTTATTTATTTATTAAGAGGAGGTTACTAAAGATATTTCAGTCTTTTCTTTAAGGGCTATACGTCATCTAGCATACAGTAACAACCAGTGTGCCTTGTCTTTTTTTTTTTTCATTCAATCTAAACACCTTGTTTTGGTAAAATGCTGCATGTAATACCCAGCAAACAATGCACTGCTTCCATTTTTCAAACAGCCTTTGATACAGTTTTCAAAGAGCTCTTTAATAACGTCTGCTGGAAGTTAACGAGCTCTGGAACCAGATTATTGAAAACATCTGCTGAGTATCATCCTATTCTTTCATTTACCATGTTCCAAACATAGAGCAGTGATGGTTGGGAAAAAAAAAGAAAAAAGAAAAAAGAACAAAGGACTCTAAAAGGAGAAGGAAAAGAGATGGCACCAAGTGCAGGAAAAGGACATTTGAGGTGGAACAGAACTCTCTGTCATAGCCTTATCTGGCTTCTAATGTATAATATGTATGAATGACAGATTTGTGCACTTTACAGGTGATACTTGCTATTCATGCTGAGTTTATACATACTGCAATGTAAGCACTGGTTTTCTATAGTATCTAGGCTACCTCACCTGGAAAATGGAGGCTGAATATACACGTGGAAATTTTATATGTGACTCTGCACTGTTACATCTTACCTCCCTGCCCTCGCAACATCAGTTTACTGGATAATGTAAGAGCACTGCAACCTGTTGTAATTCCAGTTATAAACAAATGACTCTAGCTTTACAGTCCATTTCCTGGAGATATTTTGATGGGGGTGCGATGAGAGCAATCTAAGCCTAGGTAAAACCAGTGTTGCACTGAGAGGAGGAAGACTAAAACTGTTGTTTGATGCAAGGACACTTCTGCAGCCACTGATTTTAAGTTTACCCATCCCATCTTGCTCTCCCCATCCTTTCTCCTGTGGTGTTTGCAAAACAGTTTTTAATCGAGTCAGGTCAGTTAATGTGACTGTAGCATCTGAAATGAAATGTAAATGAGTCTTACAATGACCAAGTCAAAAAAGGTTGATGTCGCAATTTACACTGAATTGATCTTTCTCGCTATCTACTGCAATCTAATCTGAGCTGCACTCAAGATTACTAATAGAATCCCCTCCACAAGTAAAAAAAAAACAAGGAAAAAAAATATCCACGTTGTCCTGCTGTGCATTTGTGATGGTGACCTGCAGGATATTCCCTAATTAAGCAGCAGTTTATCTGCATGTAATCTGAACTCTCCTGCTCCCTCGATGACCAGCTGCTTTAGTCTCTTCTGTAGGGAATACAGTCACATCAGGCTACTTCGCTTGTTACCATTGGCAAATATAGTGTTTGACATTAATACAAAGTTAATACAAAGTTAAAAACAAAAATACATCAATGTAGCTTATCACAAATTTAAAATATTTTCTCATTAAATGTATGAAAAATACTAAAGATACCAATAAATGTATCTAATTTAAAGGTGTTTTCACAAAAAATTAGCTGATGCTAGGTCACTATTTATTACCTCCACCAACAGAGCTGGATGGATATTATGTTCTCGCCACATTCAGTTTGTTTGTTTCTCTGTTTGTTTGTTTGTTTGTCAGCAGGATCTCTCAAAAGCTGAAAGGATTTGGAACTTGGTACAAATGTCAGTGATGCAACAAAGAAGAACTGACTAACTTTTCATGCTGATTCGCCAAAGAGGGGTGTAACAGCCGGAGGGATTTAATTTCAGCGAATATCCAACATGTGCAACTTGCATATCTTGACAGTTGCATTGTGTTGGCATCACTGTAATGGCTTAAGTTTATTCATATTTTCAATTTCTAGGAGTAAGTCATAACAAATCAATGGTTCCTCATGTACTCTTTTAGGCACAAATACAGCTTAGGTCAAGTGAACCCTATCAGTGAGGAGCAATCAGTGAGTGAGATGCTGCTCTTGTCTCCCACAGTTACCATTACCATGCAAATCATTTAGGGTGGCTGGGTTGGTGGTTACACATGTGGCTCACCCGACAGATGTTCCCAGCTAATGACAAGCAGCTAGGTACATCTACTGGCTTGCTGTTTTCACCGTTCGCCACTATCATGATCAGTTGTTTCCACAAAGGGGATTTTAATGGTATTTTCTGTTTGCTTAGCTGGCTCACAGCAGGGAAACTGGGTGGGTAGGTTGGTGGGGCTGACAAATTGATTTGAATCCAAGACTTTGCTAGCCGACTGAGCCAGCTCCCTTGGTTTGAGCTTCATAGATTTTGACTTTATTGGTGGATAGACATTCTGGTATCAAGAAGTATTGAAGTATTGCATTTACAGATCAAAATATTCTGGCGAATCATTGCGTTAAACATAAGGAAAGGTTATGATGTCTTCAACATATATAGTCAAGGACTGATCATAATCCAGTGAAGCCCCTGGCACAAGCATCTCTGGAGGCCCTCCTCCTACCCCAGACAGAACGCATACACACAAGAAAACTATAAGAGTCTGATGTCATGGGTATTGAATTAGATTAGCAGGTGGGCTCTTTTGGGGAAGCAGCAGTCTGCTGGGAGTTAGAGCTTGGGTTGGGGGTTGGATAGTTTCAATAGATGTCAGTACTGAGCCTACCCGCAGTGCTCTCATTGTAACGTCTGAATTATACTCCACACTCTCTGTGGGTAAGTATTGAAGGTGTGTCCTGTCAAATCCAAATCTTTGCACTGCACTCAAGCTGACGGTTAACTGTCTGATTAGCAGGTCGACTCAAGTTACTGTTTGCATTAACACACAGGACTTTGGTGCAAATTGTAGAATTGCAAGTTTCACTCTCCTTTTCACAATGGGAGGCTTTGTGGGAGTGCATTGTTGCTCATCTACATATCTCCAAATGTGTTTTGTTTGGTTCTGTTTTTGTTCTATTTGTTTTTATCCATTTATTCTTACTTTGTATTTCTCAAACAACACCGCACCATTCCCAGAACTAAGGAGTAGGTGAGTGGATAATCTGCTGGCCTTGGTAATTGGGCACCCTGTGCCTTTGGTCCCTTGGTCTTTTAAAAAATGAAAAGAGAATGAAAGTCTAAGCTACCGTATGAAAAAGCATAATTCAGTGAAATGTAATGAAGGACACTGCAACTTAATATTGAAAAATAAAAACTGCAAGGAATGTTTCTAATCAGCTGCCCACTCCTCTCAGTGTACAAGCACAAATTAAACATCATGTATCTTGTCTTACAGTTCTTAAATAAATAAATATATCTTCTGACCCCCAGTTTTCCACTAAAACAAAACAAACAAACAAAACCCTGCAATTAGAAGAGTTTTTTTTCAAACACTCTGTGAATCTAAATCTAAATCAAAGTGTAAACTATAACCCTAAAATCAGCTTGTTGCCTATGAAACATAGATCCATAACAGCATTACATTGTGCATAGGATAGGAAATTAACTATTTCCTGACCTGTATCTGTAAGATTATTGAAAAAAAATGCTTCTGCCACCCATGACAATATACTGTATTAGCTATTAATCAAAGCATACTATTTCAGCTAATCATGCTTATTGTCATATTGTCACATTTAGCATGGAAAAATATATCATCAGCAGCATCAGCACCATAACCCTCTGTCAAATGTGTTTTCATAGAACCACTGTATGCATCAAGAGACCTTCAGCCAATTAGAAGGAAAACTGAACATAAGACAACATTTATATCACCTATTAAAAAAAAAAAAAGTTCTCTTGAGGCTGTATAAATTTCCTTAATTTTGATTTGGTGGCACTTCAGTTGGTGAAAATGTTTCCACTGGGATCTCTGGCTTGAAGCCAGACTGTGAGAAACAGCAGGAGAAAGGCTCAGCCACCCTCAAGTGACATCTAGAGGTTATGATTGGAAACTGCAAAGGACTTTTAAATGTCTGCATGAAATTTAGTGTGCCGGAGAAGTGAAAGTGGAGTGAAGATATGTGAAATTTTATTTGATTTCAAGAAGATGGGCTTTTTAAAAGAATTTTATCAGTATCAAGCCTGAACAGTGTAAGATAGTGACTGCTCTGCCTCTGAGTTTAACCCTGTCTCTTGAGTTAGGGCAAAAATAATATTGATGTGTTTCAGATGTATTGACCCACTTACAATTTTGTCATTGTTTCTTTATCAGGAAAAAATAGCAACAGTGCATTTTTTTTACTCTCCAACTTTCTGTGCTGCATAATAAACTTGGAGACGGCAGCAAAAGTCTGGCACAAATTTCCAATCCAGTTCAGCTTGACTGAGCCTGTGCTAAGATGTCATACAGCTATGGTGGGGACTGTCCTATCCATCAAGGGCACGTGAGACTGCTGATCATAGTGACATACAAAACTACACACACACACACACACACACAAAAATGACACTCAATCACATACAATGCATGCATAGCACATTAACACGTGCATGCATGCACAAATGATTGTGTGCACTGACACCCCACGCACACACAGACTTACAAATAGGTGGATCCAGGTGGGTCAAGTCACTAGCACAGGCAGTCACTAAACAATGGGTACAGCTGTGTCACATGAGAAGACAGATTGTACTGTGTATTCACACGTGTAGAGGAGGCGGTCATCACGGGACTCACGAAGCTAAGATGGTATGTGTATGTTCATATGTCTGTTTGTGTATCCCTGTCAGTCACACCCAAATCATTTATTTATTCCAGTGTGTGTGTGTATGTGCATATTTGTGTGTTTATATGTCTCTAAATGTATAGTCCTGTCACACTCGCATCATCTGTTTAGGCCAGTGTGAAAATGTATGTGTGTGTGTGTGTGTGTGTGTGTGTGTGTGCGCGCGCGCGAGAAAGAGTGTGTGTATCCGTGGAAGCATGTTCCTGTGTACATTATAAATATTTACACTTGTCACTGATCGTCAAGAGGTGAACCACTAATCATGCAGTCAAACCTGTGAATTAATTAAACCCATCAAAACACACAACATATCTAGCATATCACTCATCACATAATGAGCAAAGCAGTTCAGTTAAAAAATAAATAAATAAAAAAAAAACCTGCCTTAATTTTTGAATGTTAATAAGATTTAAAAGCGACAGTCACAGCCTGTTAACTAAAGACAAACAATGATGTGGTTCAGTGTCACGCACTGATGGCTGTGTAGAAGCTGGGGGAAGAGATCAATGCTTAGGTGGGGGAAAATAATGAAAGTCCTATTTGGATGTTGCACGTGCGAGGAGAGGTGTTAATACATGTGCATTCCATTTTTGAAGGCATCACATGCCAAACCCATCAGGGAGAACACTGCGGTTGGAGGACATACTTTCATCACATTGTGCATGGAAACAGCGGTGAGATGTCGGAGATGGCTCTGTCACTGGGCAATTTGGCCAACGTAATGCGCTTGACTTTAATGGAGCATCACTTGAGCTGTACTGGATCACAGATTAGCAATCCATTGTGCGCCAAGATCATTTACAATCATGCCTGAATGGCATACTATCTATGAAGCACAAATATAACGGTAAAAGCTACGCACATGGTGAACAGGGAAGTTGACCCAAATGCAGACCAGGGAGGCAAGGCTGAGTTTCTGAAGGATTTTACTGAAGTTGGCTGACAGTAGCACAGGTAATCATGAGGTAGCAGGAACAACAAATAAGCTCTGGGCTGGAGACAAAACCAAAGATAACAACAAACCATCAAAGACAGAACAGAAAACTTAACTTAAATACAAACTCAATTAATCCGGGAATCAGGAAGAGATGGGCTGACAAGGGAACAGACAGGGAGCTAATTGGCTGGGAGAGGGTAAATAATAAGTAACACAGCAACAAGGCTAAGAAGACAGTGAGCAGGGAGGAAAAGGGGTCTTGGTGCCCATAACTACATTTTTATTGTCTTTTGTGGATGGTTGTTCATTGTCCTAAATGAATACATTTTTTACATTGTATATGCATATTGTATATTTTGATAATTTTTTATTACACAATGCTTTTTCTAACCATTTTGAATCAACAAATACCCAATATTACAAAGAGACTAAAATTAACACTGAAACTTCTCTAAAACTAAGCAACTAAGCAGTACAAGAAGGACAAGATAACACCCAAAACCATAGAGAATTTGGGGACTGTGACACCTGGAGGCCTTTCTGCTGTGTAAATATGACAAGTGAGTATAAAGTGAGTAGGGTTAATCTAAAATAGGAATTTTCCCAGCAGGTTCAGTAGAACAGTTAAGGGAAAAGGCAGTATTAGATTCAGTAGAAAGCATAGAGATTTCTGCATCAGTCGACAGAAATGTAGATTAATGCAGAAGAATTCTTTCTTGCAAAAATAAATTGATTGATAAATGAAAGGACTGAATGAAAAGACTGCAGTATCCATAATTGACAATGTCAGATGAAATTAAGACCTTTTAAATTAAAACGTAACACAACTCAGTGACTTTTAAGGCTTAATATTAATAAAAATGAAGTTTAAGACATTTTTATGACACCCTGGTCTTTGCCAGGGCTAGTCATGTACTCAGAACTAATGACGTTAACCTCAAGAGGCAAACATTGGAAAAAAGAGCCTGTTGGCGGGAAGCTCTGTCCTCCTGGATGCTCATTAACCTTTTCATTATACACAAGAGAGATATCTTTGGCTCCATACACTGTGACGTCGAACACATACTGTTGAAGAGGTTACTTGAGAACAAGTAATACACTTTCACGCTTAAAATATTCCTCGAAAGAAAAGTTACTGGGAATGAGGGACAATGCAAATCTATAACTGTAAAAACAGCTAATTAGTCTCCTTGACGAAACTAAATGATGAAGCAACCAAATAAAAATCATTTAGCTGATGAATCTCTCTTCCAAGACATCTCTCTCTGCTCTTCAGCCTTCCTGTCATCCTGAACAGGAACAATTGGGTAAAGACAAATAGTATCTTCATATGGGAGCCCTTCCACCACCATCACCACTTTTAATCATGTAATTGGACAAAAGCAAACCATATGTCACAGGTTTCTTTATGAGTAAATTACGCTTTTTCAAAAGCAAATTATTGCATCCAAGTCATATCAGAGGATAAAGGAAATGGTAATATCATCTGGAAGCATCTAGTTTGGTAAAACCCAAGGCCAGCATCACCCTCAAATATGAATTTAATGTCAGGGAAGACATTATCTCTGATCGTGTACAAGTTGCTGACAAATTTAATGATTTCTTCATTCAGCGTGTTAAAAATCTTGCCATAAACTTCCCCCCATTTTAATATTAATAAGATTAACATAGCTTCTGATGAAGATGTCAGCTCATTTGAGATCAAGGAAGATGACTGATCAGTTGTCTTGAAAGCTAGTAATGATTTAAAAAACACTCTCTCTAAGGATATATATAGCCCCTAACTTGGCTGAAGGAAATGCAGTAGGTGCAATGTTCCTGGGTTTAAAAAGAAGGCAGAAATCCCAACATCTTAATTTCAAAACTCTTAATGAAACACGAAGTCTGTTTTTTTTTTTTTTTTTTTTTTATTCAATTTAATTTATTTATTTTTACAAAAGTGAAAGTGAAGGAATCCCCCACGGAGCTGTCCTGGGTCCCATGCTTTTCAGTTTGTATATTAATGACTTGCCAGAAATATGCTCTGGTGTATGCTCTGCAAAACATCTTTTACTCACTGACCTATTGATATATGAAAACTCTTATAATTTGTTTATGATTGTTTGCAGTGTTTAACCTAATTAATAATCCAATTGTAAACCAATCATACGTTCTTTTACCAGTTGGCGGCTCTGTGAGACTGCGCATAGCGTAGCGAAAATGCTGACCCAAGAAGAGAGTCCAGTATGATAGCCATGTATACTACTAATATTAGCTGCTGCTGGGAGAGTTCACTTCGCTCGTCTCCTGATTCACTCGCCAACACAACAGGAGCAAAGTCCCGGAGCTCACTAACTGATTACTTGAAATTTGCAAAATTCAGCACTTTTAAGAGAGCTATACCAAATCAGCTCATGTCCTCATGTCTATATTTTATTTATTAATTTTTCTTTTCCTGCTCTGCACAACTATATCATTTGCTGATTTTCTGTAGTTATGTTACTAATAATTTTCATCAATTTTCAGTGTTGCAAATTACAGTAGTATCCGCTATAAGCACTATAATATTTGCATTCGACAGCTGTTCATTCTGTGTGCACAGCATCTGTCCCTTTCAAATTAGCAATAAATAAATAATAAATAATGATATCTTGACCCCGTATTCATAAAAAAGACTCCGAGCATGAACAGAAGCTGCAATCAGCTTTCTGACACCAATGCACTTATGCACTTCATTTTCCAAAAGCATTCCTGGTCCACAGTAAAGGGATGTGATTAAACCAGCCTATTGAGTTTGTCATTTCTACATGTGCTTGCACAATGCAAATAGGACCGTGTGTGTGTAATTGTCTCGTGATTTCTTTTGAGGTGGCACATGCATTGAAAAGAGGGATAAAAAGCATTGATGAAAACCAGTGTGTATGTATAAGCCTATTTTTTTCTCCCACTGCAACTTGGTTTTAGTTCTAGCTGATTCTACCTGCTTCAAACACGACATCCATTTGGTAACTGATGTATTTATTTATTTATTTTTAATGTGTGTGGAGTTGTTTGTGACAAAACCAAATGAACACAAATTAATGAGAAAATGGAAAGATGAAAAGTGAAATCTTTGTGCTCAGTTTGGCTCAACTTGGTTTCATTCTCACCTCTATCCACAATTTTTCAAACCTGCTGCAAACTATGTCATTAAATTACCATTAGCATACCTTACGTGTTATTGTCAAGCTTGTATTTCTTAGTTTATGGGGCTGAACTGTACAGTAGCCCATTTAGTTTGTGGAGGTGGATTCCTGAGTGACGTCTCAGAGAGCTGGCCACCACACAAAGCCACATTGTTTGTCCTTCCTTCCATAACGCACTAAGCAGTAAGTGCCTCCCTTCCTCTCCCATTAGAGCACACCAACCCTGCTACACACCCTGCTAGGCCTGCCCTGGCACTGTGTTTATCTGGCACAGTGCAGACACACAACGCAATTCATTTCACCATAGCTATTAAACTGAGGCAAGAGAAGGATATGAGTCACTTTTCAGTGCAGGTAACATTCCTCCAGAAAGCATAGCATATTTTCAAGTGGGCCACTTATATTAGTGCATTTCTATGTGTTGGGTTTAATGTGAAGTCGCCCTCTGAGGCAAAAGTCCTAAGCAGTGCAATGAAATCATCTGTTGCGATTTGCAATGTGTTGTTTGTTTGAATTAAGTGGTGGAATGGCCCTTTATACTTGATAGTATTTCTGTGTGTTTCCATAGACTGCAAATGTCCTCATGATGAATACTGCCCACTATTATATTATCAAGACAAGAGGTCTGAAAACCTGCGCATTAATAATTTTTATGCTCAATTTGATTTCATAGCAGAAAATGCAAATGTACAAATGTAAAAACAGCTATTTTCTGTCTGCACAGAATTTTAAAGATGAAACAACATCAGAAATGTGGCAGTAAATCCCAGTGTCAGCCACTGTTTATTGTACATGGGCCTTGCTTAGACAAATTCTGATTTTTTTGTATGATGGTGTATTCACATTATTACATGAGCCTGTACATATTTCTTGGAAACATACTGTCTGTTACTCCTATCTGTAAACATGATCTATATGTAAAAGTGTTAAGTGATTGCTGCCTTGACTTTTTCATTGCAAATCTGTAGGCAGAAGGAGATCTAGTTAATAAATTATTTTGGGTAAACAGAGGGCAGAAAGTGGGTCAGCAGGTGGGTTCAAGCTCCTAATCTGGCTTGACTGTGTTGATAGAACACTCACTCATTTGTTGCAGTTCTTTTCATTTGGCATTAACCTGCACTACCTTCTGAATGTAAATAATGGAATTATATCACAGTGATGCCCTGTTTTTATTTTGTTTCATGACATGTTTCTGGGGTGGCAGATTGTATCAAACGGTTTGACCTCAAGAGGAGGAGGGTAATGTCTACTTTATGACTTCATGGTTTTCTGTCATATTAGGCAAATTAGGCTACTTCATGCAGAAAGTCAGGTTAATCCTTAAAGGACCCTGCCAGTTGGACTGACCTGTCAACAGTTGTGATCAATATGTATGAGAGTAAACTGAGGTAATTTAGCCCTGACTTATCAACAACCAAGGCATATTCTGTACACACTTATGCAACCAGTGGACAGATACGAGGGATACACCCAAATCCAAATTCATATTCCGCAAGTAACAAATAATGGCTTTCTGGTGAATAAATTATTCTTCCTAACATTTTTCCAAATCTTAGACTTTGGATTATATATATAATATCTTTACAATCTGGGTTTTCTTATGAAAGTTTACACTGCTTTGACTGTCCTTGATATGCAATTGATTCTACTTTGAAGCAGAGTAATACCAGACATCATAAAACAAAATGAGTAGTGGATGGGACAGTAACGGTGCAAAAATAATGTAAAACCACCCTAAACTTAATAACAGAACACAAAGACACATTGTAAACAATACACATGCAGACTAAACTGAATAGGGAACATGAGCCAAACAATAATGAACTGGGCTAAGTAAATGTCCGCTGCCCAAAACTCAGATGCTGGTCACCAAGAGAGCCAGACGTCCGCCACAGCTAGATTCTTTTGATTTGCAGATATACCTATATAGTTTTAATGAGCAGGAATTAAAGTCATCTTATATTCCTTTGTGGTTAAAATTCAACAAGTAAAAAGAAAAAAATCACTTCCAGTTTTAGCAATGCCCACTTTTTCCCCGAATCCAGAACTGAATTATTTTGCCCCAAAATAAATACAAATCAAATAGTGGTGCCTCTGCACACCTCTAACAGATGCAATCATGTCTGTTGATTCGAAGTCAAAATAAGACTGGGATGGGCCTTTAACTGTGCCTAATTGATGGTTTGAGCTTGATGAAACAGAAAATAAATACACCATGAGCAGAACACATGGGTTTGCAAAACAAACCTACTTGCCCAGTATTGACAGCCAAATTTAGAAAGAGGAAAATCAGCAAGAGAGTTCAAGTAACTGTGAGAAACAGCCCAGCAGATTGCTAATTTTCCCTCTGTCACATGTGGCACGTGCCACCCCTCTTTGAATGGAGAAACTCAATTATTCAAGAGAATGTGAAGAACATAATGTCAGCTGCTTCTCGTTCCACTGGTCAGTCCGACGAACATCAGCTGTACTTCGATCACCATGACTCATTTCTCTGGGCTGAAACAACACAGATGAAACTGCTGAAAATAGAGCATCTTAAGACCCACAATAAGTTGCCGTACACTACACTTGTCTTGAGTTATTTCAATTTTCTCATATCACATAGTATTTAAAAAGCACATAGCTTCAGTTTTCACAACATTTTTTATTTGTAGAGTTTTTGTAGAGTTATGTTAACATTGTGTGGTAAATTCTCTTTAGTTGCATTTCTTCTTTCGTGCATGTTGCCTGTGTATTTTGGTTCATTTAGCCTCTCTAAGTTATCCCAGTCTGTATTTGTGAATTCAGCTTTTGTTCTGCTGTTCTGTTGGCCTCATTCATTTTTTGAGGCCCTTTATTTATTTATTGCAAATGTGTTCTCCTGTTACTGGTTTGTTACCCCACTTTTGAACTTTTTTGGGGGGTTAATAAAACCCTCAGCTTTCCCACTAAGTGACTTCCTATGTTTTTGGCTCATCCGGCCCAGAAGCAACTTCCAAGCTGCCCATCAAGCTAAATAGGCTGCTGAACATGTCTTCCACTTCTGTTTCCTGGTTTTAAAATCTGGCCCAGCTGAATTTGTAATTGAACAGTCCTGCTCAAGGGGCCTTATTTTCATATCAAAGTGTTAAAAACCCGGTGATACCCTCTCTGGAATGTGGCTAACTAGTTTTTGCAATTTCCGACACTGGCATTATTTTGGCGATAAACGCTACCATGGCAATATCTGGGGAGAGGGGGTTGGCACGGGTGTTCATGCCACTAGTTGGAGGAATACATTATTAACAGAGGGACTTTGGGCAGATTTCATGCACCAAAGGGCAATCAAATCAGCTTCTCTCATTCCCATTGAAAGCAGTGCACTCCCTGCTACATGAGGCACACTGGAGTTTTATAATGGAAGAGATCAGACCAGTCTTTTTTCTCTTCTTTGCATGCACAATCCATGCAGAATAGACCTATATGACTATACAGCACCTAAACATGAATATATACTGCATAAATGTGTTGTCTTTTTAAAGTGACCTGTGTGTGTGTGTGTGCAGTCAAATCTATGGACTATGTAACAGTCCAGTATATATCCTAATATTTAAAGCCTATAAGTAAAGCCTATATGTAAAGCCTAATTTGGAATATTGACACCATCTCATACTGATGACAAAGGGTGCCTTTGGCTTCTTTGCCGTTGGTATCAGGCACAGAAAGGACAGACCAAGCTATGGTAACTGATGACCTGGGATGTGATCATGGGCTGCAGGTTCACACCGACAGTTAGTTAAAATAAACAAACCAGTCAATAAAACCAGACTAATGATCAAGGCAGCAAATTAATTTAATTATTTTTTATTTTTTTTATTTATTTTTTTTAGCTGACTGGCCACACAAGAGGAGAATTGTAATCTCAACTGGTGATTTCATCTATTGCAAAGATCCTCTAAAACCCTCGTCCTGGAAGCTGGCAGAAGATGGAATGGCTGCATTCCTGGGAGATTGAGGTTGTCTTCCTCTGTCTGCCCACATCACATCAACTAGAACATTAGGTGGTGATGGAAGTGACTCAACTGCAGAAAAGCTGTCGTTGGATAAATTTAATTAATAGCTTCTAAATCACACAGGGTCCCCAGGTAAAACTACATCCATGAAAATAGGACTAAAGATTATGAACACACACACACACACACACACATCTCCATCAGGCTGATCAGCATCCATATCTGTGTTTGACTTCCTGTCTCATGATAACTGTAAAAGTGCCTTCATCCTCAGGCTGCATTTTGTGAAAGTGGGTCAATTTGATATAAGTTGTGATCAGTCCAGTGTACAGCAAGAGACAGTGGATTATGGAGATTAAAAAAAATCAAAGAGCTTTTATGATACTGTGTGAGAGTGCCTGGCGATCAGGGAATAGCATCATCTAATGTGCTGCCCTGCATGGGCTCCAGCCAGTCAGCAGCCACAGGCTATTGGACATGGTACCACAGACCCAACCTGTAATGATGGAATAAAGAAAAGTGAATTGATTTTATTGATTCCAACTTTTGTCGTCTGACATCTCTGCTTATTATTATCTTTCTGAACAAAATCTGTTCATCTGCTTACTATTGGAGTGTAACCTCCTCCATCTCCAAATAGTGAGTGGCTAAAGATAATAATAAAGCAGTGTATCTTTTATTTATAGGATACTATACACTTTTGTTCAGGAGCTCAGGGTTATTAACAACACAAATAGGAAAAACCCTGCCATGTTATGCATAACCCATTATAATTTATCAAAGACTCTCTTTCTCTCTCTCTCTGAGACAAATAGCAGTGGTGATTTATTTGCATATTTACTCAACAGTCATTGCAGAAATATTGATGTGTGCCAAATATAGAATCATGTCCAAAGAAAACAGTCAATCAGGCATTCTCCTATGTGCTCATATGTAAACAAAGAGATTTCATTTCATTTCTGGTCCCAATTCATGAACATGTTTTATTAATGCTAATTCACAAAAGAAAATGAATGAAGCCCCTTTTTTCCTACAGAGAGAAGCCAGTTTGTTTTGGTGAATAACAGCGAAGATAATGGGCAGTCTTAGTAAGCATGAGCTGAGTCATGTCACTGTTCATGGGTTTATATCAATACAACAGGTCATCTGTGTGGAGAAGACAGTTTGTGAAACTCACAGGTCATCAGCTGTACACAGTATGTACACTGAACTCCGTTGAGAACCATAAGGCTAGTTTATATTACAATGGCAGAAAGTGAGCAAAGAGAACGAGCTATGAAGAGATGCATATGCTTGTGCTAGTATGTCTAAAATGTTTGATATCTGTTATAGTTAGTATTTGTATGCCAACTTTATCTAGCAAAATGGGGAGTCAAGACAAGAACGCTAGAATTTCAGAAAACATAATAAAATATTAAAAACATACATGATTAAAGTGGTGACAGTGTAAATGTAATGAGTCAGTAAGTAAGTTGTTTTTAGAGGTTTTACAGACAATCATCCTTGTCATCTCTAATCAAGTGCCTTCTTGATGTTCTCAAAAGATTGTCACAACAGGTTGTCATTCAACAGTTTTATTACTCTGTACTGAAACCAGTGCTTAGCAACAGTCCCCATCCAAGTCATTGTTGTCATGGAGACAGCAACAGGATGCAGCAATTTGAACATTTATTGGTACTCAAGAAAGAAAGTAATGGATTCTGTATGTCCTGCATTTGTTTGCAGCTTTTAATAGGTCCCTTGTCACTGGGTGCATGTGTGATCATTTTAAACAGGCTGTTATTCAACCCCTTTATAGAAGCCAAATGTGAACCCACCAAAAAGTATGGTCTCCAAGTTGCACTTAATTTTGGAAAATTTTGGAGAAATTGGGCACTAGTCACTTTTAGAGACTCTAATAGGTAGGTTTGACTGTGCCATAGGATCAGTCATTATTAAAAGTCATCCCAGCATTAAAGAGAAACATAATTATTGGTGCCTGGGGCCTAAGAATAAAAATAGACTATCTCTTTATGAAATTAAAATAAAGTAAAACCATTGGGAAAGAGCAGAGACAGATGTATATATAAAATGCAGGTGAAACAAAAAGCTGGAAATATTGCGTCTGATCCTGTTATTTCACTCTATAAAGAGTTCATGAAACTGCCCTCAGGAGGATGCTGTTTCATACCAAATGCGATAACTCTGCTAAACTCGTAAACACTGTTCACACTGAAACCGTGTTGTCTTTTTATAATTTACAAATGTATTGTGATTTACTGTGATGTGTTTTAACCAACCTGAAAAGCCAAAGGCAAATTTCTGTGGACAATAAAGATATTATCTTATCTTAAAGACTTTTTTGCTGAAGCGTCTGCCTCATGATGAGTCTTCCTCAGAGCTCTGTCTCTCCAAGTTGTATGACATCATGGCCTCTGTACTGTTGTGCATATTACATCACAAGGTTGTTGGCGATACCCAGTGACTCACTGGGCTGAGCCCATGATGTCTGCAGAGAAGCCGCTGGCAGAGAGGCTGTTTAAGTGCTCTTGATGCTGACACTGGTGCACATAAGTCACTTCATGGATGCTTTTATCCAAAGTGCCTGTCTGTATGATAAACAAATTTTTACATGTTACATTTTTAGTGAGGGTGGCACCAGGAACAATTGATCTCCTAAGTGTGACCGTGTTAGCACCATAATTACTGAGCTTCACATATGCATGCATTTTCACATCCGCACTTGACTTGACTTCCACACCCTTTCACACAGACTGACGTTAAAACTCAGCAGGCATTAGAGCCGGTGTGTTACTGAAAATGCTCACACCTACAAATACTTGTTTGTACTTGAACATAAATGTAAAGTGTTTTACATCATGGCTGAGAACTGAGTCAAGCAAGCCAGAGAATATGATCAGAGTCTGATTTGGTGATTTTGACTTCAGTAGAAAACGGTTGTCACATTTGCAAAGAATAAGCAGCGCTGGGATGAAGAGAGACAAAAGTGGATCAAAATTCTCACTGATGTCATTACATTATTGAGAAAATGTAGTGTGTGTCATTTGCTATGTTATATTTAATATATATTGTCTTTGTTCTTGTTCTTCTTCTTTCTTTCTTTCTTTCTTCTTATTCTTCCTAATTTTTCTCTGGTAAGGGTTTTTGTGCAGCAAAAATTGTACAACCTAGACATACCAAAAGCAGGTGCGTTGCAAATTCTTGCCACTACTCAGGCAAATATAATGACACTATTTGACCTCACAGTGGCACAGTTATAATCAAGTTTATGTTTTTACAATTATCTCAAAATTATCTCAAACAGCTTGACCAAGAGTATTTTTTTTCATCATTCTAATCTGCATCTTTGCTCCTCTGGTCTTCTTCTCTACAAATGTCAAATTTTGTGATTCTGTGAACATTTTTTTGGCAACTCATGCAAAACCGCTGTGCCAGTCATTCCAAAACTTAATCAGGATCATCAAGGAAATTTCAATTTTTCAATCTGTTTTGATTATTGAAGCCGATAGATTTTGATCAAAATGGCTTATTTTCAAAAACTTGCAATAACTCATGAATGCATTGAGATATCAGCCTGAAATCTGAGACACATGTTCAGGAGTTTTCACTAAGCTTATGTATTACTGTTGCTTGGACCCTGTCAATTTCGGCTTTCCGCTTTATTCTAATTGTTGTGCCCTACCTCACAGAGTCCAGGGATTAAACCCAGGTCCTACTTGCTGTGAGACAATAGTGATAAATACTGAGCCATCATGCTTCCCTTCTTGAGGGCTGTTTGATATAAAGTTTTGTTTTGAGTCTTTGTGAATTTTTGTGAGCCCTTTATGGGTATGAAAATCATATTTTCTGAAAACAATTTTATGAAAAATTGTCTGTTCATATACTATACATACCTCATTATTGCTGACCTTCCTATTTCTCATTCAGGGATCAAATCATTGTTTCACCAGCTATGCTGCTGCATACAAGCCACACCACCACTTAGAATATCTTCAGATGCTGTAGGACAGAACTAGTGGGTCACCAGTGCATCATTCCTATGTCAGTCAAAATGATGCAAATTTTGTCACTTTGTCAAATTGTCTGGCTGCCCTGCTTCTTTGTTCTCTCTCTCCTGTCACTCTGTCAAATGGATCCTGCGTGGAAAATCCTTCGCCAACACCTTCCCCAAGCTGCAGTCAACACCATTCAGACTCATCACACTCTGCCATGATATCACAGCTTTACAATCATAATCATATTCATTGTCATCACATCTTACACTGAGTTGATGGCCCTTGGCTCATCTACGTACAATTGTTGTGTGTGATGCCATTTTAATTATGTCCTAAATAACATAGAATAGAGGGAGCCATCGTTGGATTGAACTCAGCTCAGTTTTTTGTGGTATTTTCAGATAAGTACAGTGGGGAGAGACAGGTAAAACAGGGTAGAGAGAGGGGATGACATGCAACAAATGGCCTTGGGCAGAATCAAACCTGGGCCTTTGGAGCTAGCACTTAGCATCAACAATATATGGTACAAGTTCTACAGCCACCATAGTGCCCCCATGGTTCAACTTCTGGATCATTACTGGAGAAAAAGGAGATTTTTTCCGCTATTTGTTGAAGGTCACATGTAACCACAGACAGCAGCCAATTCTTCTCCATAAACACAGCAATGGCAAGAGCAAAATAATGTCTTTAAAAGCAAACAGAGTCATCCTGCCTGGTGGATAACACTAAAGACAGATTGACGGAGAAGCTGCTGGTGGCCTTCAACCGCTCCACCATAGAGAGCGTACTGGCCTAGTGTGTCACCGTGTGGTACGCCGGCAGCTCAGCGGCAGGCAGGAGAGCTCTGCGGAGGGACATAAAAACAGCTCAAAAAATCATTTGCTGCCCTCTGTGCGCCCTGGAAGACATCTCCAGCTCACGGTGCCTCTGCAGAGCCAGGAAAATCATCAGAGACCACTGTCACCCTGGACATCACCTGTTCAACCTGCTGCCCTCTGGGAAGTGCTACAGGTGCATCAAACAGACAAACAGGCTTAAGAGCAGTTTCTGTCCCTGGACAGCAACACATACACAATAGAGAATTACCGTCATCCGCTGAGCACTCTAACTACCTTTAAATGCAATAAAATATATTTTGAAGAGCAATACACGTTTTTAAGTGCAATACCCATTCTTCTTTTATACCATTTATTTTAGTCCCATATTTATTGGATGTGTGCTTGTTGTCTGTCTTAATTGTACTTATCAGGAGTAGTAAGAGCAGTACTATTCTATTCTATTCTACTCTATTCTATGCTATTCTAACATTAACACTGTCACTAACAAGGGAGAATTGATTTTGAAAGGAGGTTCTTTGTGCCTAAATGGTGAGAAGCAGCAATTTGGTGAATGGCTTCTTGCAGAACTAGATGGTGTTCAGCTGTAGGAAAATCCTGTCAGCTCTTAACTGGGTGTTTGGCAGTTGCATGCCCAGTAGGTGGGGTGGAAATTTGATGGCACTGGGACCTCAGAAAGGTTGAGTTAACATTAGCTAATTAACACCATGTTAACTGGAAATGCACAAAAATCAATTTAAGAAATGTTTAAATTATGTAAAATATACAGGGTGTCCCTGTAAGTCTCTTTACAATTTAAAAAATCTATTACAAAAGCAGTTGATGAGATATCTTACAGATTCTATGTAATCACATTGGACATCAACGACCTGATGCAAAAGATCACTGATGCCATTGCTGCCATTGTTGAGGCTATGCTACAGCGAACATGGCAAAATCGAGTATCGTCTTGATGTGCTTCGTGCAACTAATGGTGCCCATATAGAGGTGTATTAAATGGCAAAAAAAAAAAAAAAAACGTCAATATCTACTCCTCATTTTGTAATAATTTCCACAGATTTGTCTTTTCATTTGCTTTTGTAATAATTTTGTTAAATTGTAAAGAGACTTTATGGACACCTTGTATATGTAAGTTTTGTTGTTATTTTGATATTTCTGAGATTTGCAGATGAACAAATGCTGATGTTTTCCAAAACAAAAGTTACACAAAAACGTAATATAGCTTCACCTCGACCTTTAACACTAACCTTAACCCTGCATCCTTTATATGCTACTTAAGTGCAACTCCACAGGAAACCAGAGTGATGCAGAACTGTTTATTTTCCATGCTACAAAGATTGCCGTATGGTGAGAGATTTTGGGAACAATATGTCAGCTGGTAAGTGGCAGCAAGTTCCCACTCCTATCAGTCTCAAGCAACCACAAAAAATATAAAAATTTATATATAAAAATATGTATTTATAAAAAGAGATGCTTTACTGGAAAATAGGTTTAACATTCATCATGGCTGGAATTATCCTTTTATCACATACAAACAAGCCAACAGCCAACTGGAATGATGATGCCGAAAACAAAACCAAGGGTACAGACGGATTTTGCTTTTAGGGCTGAGGGCAGGATCACAACTTGACAGCCAGCTTTTAGTTTCTGTTTGGAAGAATTCACAACATTTCCTTGAGGTACGTCCTAAATAATAGCTAGTGACACCTTCAGTTCCACATTCACCCCACTTTGTCCCACTTTGGTCACCACATTCAGGTGGAACATGCAACTGAAGTAACCCTTTACCATGACAGGGTGTAATTGGTTTGATTGCCTTATGTGTATGTCATCCCTTTAGGTGTGTGTATGAGTGTGTTCATCTGCCGTTTTTATGCATACAAAACTTTCAGAAGTATTAGCAATATCTGTAATTACCATAATGCTGTTCTGTTCATGTTGGTGTAAAAGTTTATGGAGAACCTGAAAAAGTGAGCGCATATTTAAACACACCATGCCCGTTTCATGTTAGTCCTAAATCGTAAATGTGAGGTTAACAGCAGATGGGATGTGCTCTTGAAATATCTGCAGCTCAGACCTGTTTTATATAAATTTGCAGAGGCTGAAGTCAGGGCATCATCATGCACAACCAGTTTGCTAAATTTGCTGGCTTTTTTTTTTTTTTTTTTTTTTTTTT
>OMLB01055677.1:20662-31840 GCA_900302555.1 Myripristis jacobus
TTTTGATGGAGATCTTAAATGAAGCAGAGTGACCTAGAAGTAAATGTCAAGAGAATCCAAGGTGGTAAAAAAGCTGTGAATCACCACTTGACTTCTGGTGTTTGAACACTAAAAGCCCCAGCTTCACACCCACTTGAAGCTAAAAGCTAAAAGCAACATAGCAGTCCTGTTTAAATAAAACATTAATTCTAGCATGAAGCACTTCTTTTTATTTTAGTATATTGGCTGAAAAAAAAAAATGGATGATTTGTCAACTGCAAAAAAGCAATGGCCCCCCCACCTGGTTTTGGGACCAAACAAGTGACCAAATCAACAGGTGGACTTTAAAGGCAATGTGGAAGTGATGGTTAAAAACAGCCCTCTAATACCATCTGGTGGCCTGCTTCAAAAAAAAAAAAAAAAAAAAAAAAAAAAAAATTTCAAAACCACATCCACCTTTGAGACCAGGAGGCAACTTTCATTATAAATATAAATTCAATAGTTTTTGCTTCATGTGTTTCGTCGTTTTGTGCTTATCTAATGACTGACATGTACATTGTTCCACTTCAGGCTCCACCCTTTGTCTCAATTCTGCTGCTTTAGCTCAACAACATGGCAACTGTGCACAATCTGGCTTTCAAAGCAACCTGTCAGAAACCAATGAGTGACTTCAGGCTCATTTTGTCCACTATCATTTAAAGTCTGTCAATCAATCAGTGAGTCAGTCAATCTAAATAGTAAATCATCTGCTTTTCTATAGCACTTTTCTAGCCTACTCAAAGAGCTTCATGGTGTTTGCCTCACATTCACCTATTCATACACACTCACACTCATGTACTGATGAGAGAGGCTGCCATGCAAGGTGCCAAGCTGCCCATCAGCCGCAGTATCTATCTGTTTCTGCAGAGTCACTCTATGCTAAAATGAGCTATGGCCTCCTTCCTCACCATTTGATACCCAGAATCAAGCAAGACAGTTCACAGTATAACCAATTCAACCTCCAGCTGTTATCTCATTAAAAATCACAATAGTATATCCATTTCTTCCTTTGTGCTATAAGAAGGCTTCCTTGTGTGATTGTCACTGACTATAATCACACCATGTCTGGCATGTGGAATGTCTCATTCCTCTTATGGGGAGTGATTGACAGCTGCACTGTACACACAGTCAGCCTGTTTTATTACTCTAAGCCTCATCATTCCCTCCTTGGATATAGGTATTACTATAATCTTAGAACCCACTGAGTGTGCCATACTGTTAATACTGAAAACCAATTACTACACTGAGCCCACTGGTATTTTTAGGGGTCCAAAAGTCCTATTATGATCACTCAGATGATGATTCTTTCTTTCCATTCTTTTCCACTAAAAGTGTCCAGATAGCCACAAAGTAGAGAACCCTCTCAAACCCACTTCAATAATCAAACAATCTGAGCCTGAACATGATCAGGCACAGCCTGTAGCAGATGTGAAATATGTCTGCTGTGATTGACAGAACAATAAAATGAGGCTGGAGAGATACCTGCTGCCTGTTTAATTTCTTTTTTCATTTCATTTTCATTTTTTGCATGGAAGGAGAACTAGCAAAGTGGGAATTTCTTTCCCTCTCTCCCTCTCTCTCTGAAATCATGTGTTTATTTGCATATAGAGCAGGAAAGTGAGATCCAAGCACAAGTAAGCAGATGAGATGCATATAGAGACGCATGTTAGTGCCAGGTGTGTACAGACGGACTGACAGCTGTCCACTTGTGCTCGGATTACCAAAGACGCATTTTAACACCAGGTGGGAACAGAGCCCCAGTGACCAAACTTTGCTGCTAGGTTGGAAATCTCATGCACCACACAGTCAACAAAAATGATACCAACTGTCCCGATGGAGCTTTAATAACATATTTGCATTTTGCTACATAATTCCTAAACTGTAAGTGGTAGCAACAAAATTCTTTTAAACCTGGATTACCTTGGTCCAGATGCGTCTACCCATGTAAGCCACACCCATTGTGTACTTGAAATCTCCCACAGTTTGCCTTTTATTCAAAATGCTGCACCTCTGACAAAGTGACAAAGTGAAATGACACTGTAACATTTCTGGTATAATCCTACATAGATGAGGGATTGTAGCGTGACTGTGTGGCACTGTAGATGAGTAAAACAAAAAAAGTATGTTGAACTGAAGAATGGCTCAGGAGGCAGAAATCAGTGCAAAAAAGCAGTGGTTTTATTACCCAAAGCCAACAATGAGGCTCCACCTTAGCTGGACTAAACTACTACATAGGGGACAGGTAAACATGAGAGGACATTCCCACTGAAGCCTGGTCCAAACAAGAGCTTAGCAAACCTTTAAAACCAACAGTATTTTAAGAGAAGCAACTTATAGTTAACTCATCCCACTTGGATGAATTTATGCTTCCCCACCCTTAATTAGTCAACGGTGTCTGGTCACACAGAAGTAGAGAGAGACTGGGCTCTTCCCCTCACTTGCCCAGACTGCCAGTGACCACAATGACAATGTCCAAAAGCAATCAGTTCAGAAGCCTGTCACTTATATTTTTCAAAATATACAAAATCAGTTAATGTCTGTATCTCCACAGGTATTTGCTCAAATGCGGTTAATAGTGAGGGGTTCTTTAAACCCTCGATATTACATGTTTCAAATGGAGTTCAGATATGTCAAGCTGTGAGTCCACAGTGATGCTCAGTATCTTATGATTATTTCTACTGTATGCACAACATTCTCTATTTTACCTAATTTTCCTCAGAATTTCAGAATTATATCTCCAACATTTTAGTTGATCTGAATATTTGAAGTTTAAACGACTCTACTGCATGCCAGATTTTATGAGTTTTGGCCAATAGTGGGTGCTGTTGTAGCCCTATAACTTGAAAAAACAAAGACACAGTATCAATCAAGGCTGGCCATCAGGCTTACCAGGTGTTTACTGTGGGCCGGCAGGTCACTTTAGGCCAAACAACCTTATTTTTCATGTTTACTGACTGACTGACCAATTTAACAGGTAGATTGACCCATTATACATGATTGATTCTGACGTTGGCCCTTAGGCTGCATTTTTTTGTTATGGTCTGATTGGCCCATTATTCATAATTGACACCGGACTGGCCCAATCAGAGCCAAGGGCCAAGGCCCCATCACCCTTGGGCTTTGGCTGTCAATTAATCACACGTACTGAGTCTACTTTGTCTGCAAAACACAATCATTTATCATGTCTATTCTATCTCTTGCACAGGATGCCCTCACTTGTTTTTGAAGCCCTGCAGGCTTTTTTAACTAAGTGCTATATGCAATACATGGTGCAACTATCTCTCCACATTTTTCTAGACAGATGATCACAGTACTAGTGTCTTCTAACTCAATCAGCTATCATTCATACTTTTCTCTCTCTGAATTGTTTGAGGAGATTGTTTGTTTGGTGTGGAGTTCACAGGCAACATTATGACTTGGTGATCATATAATCCATGAAAATCTCCTCTTTTTCCAGAATGTTTAATCATCTGAATCACTCATTTAATCATATATAATTTGTCACTTATCATGTCCCATCTCATGCTCTCTCTCTCTCTCTCTCTCTCTCTCTCTCTCTCTCTCTCTCCCATCTTTCAGGATCCCGTCACATCTGGTTCATCTTTGTTCAGCCACCTCTGATCACCAGGGAGTCAGCTGAGACAGAGTGAGTTAACTGGTCCACTTGTCCCACTCTGCTTTGTGGTGGTTTTGGGGATTAGTGCCATCATCTTCAAGGGGACCACAAGAATGGTGTACTTGTGGGTGGCGTTCAAACGATTAAGTGGGCCGGCCAGGGCCAAAAATGTCAGGGTCGATTTTTTTTTTTTTGTCCCAGGCCAGCCCTGGTATCTATTGTATGCTTATGTCAGTCACTGAGTCGAGTACATGCTCCATTCCAATTTGAAAACATTCTTAATACACACTGCATACTGATGAAACACATAAGCTCATTCTGATGTGTGGTACATGACTTATAAAATCCATTTAGGTGTTTGGGCCTCATTCACCTCAATTGATCACAAACCCCAATAGTGCCCCAGCTTGGCTCATGGTATTTTACTGACTGAAACTGCTGGAAAGTCAAAGAGTGGCACATTAGTTCAGTGGGTTAACCAGCTGTCTCTGAATGCAGTGATACATGGTTCAAATTTGACCTTATTTCCAAAATGCTTCAGGTATGATATTCTGTCTTCACTGAGGTGCCACCAAAAGTGACACAGTATTTCTCTAGAAGAAAGAAATTGCCTAAACACTGGCTTGTGTTTAGGCAATTTAGGAATAAATGTTACTCATCACCAAAGAAAACAAAATCTTATTATCATACAAATTCATTCTCAAGTTCTGTGACTGACCCTGCAGATGTCTTGAACTTTGAAAAATCCGTTAAAATTGAAGTCACAATTTTGCAGTAAACACTGATGAGATGACTCATTGTTTTCTGAGGACAGCTCGCATCTCTCTCGCTGTAGTTTCCATCTTTTCAGATCCTAAGAAGTCACACTGTCTGCTATTGATCTGATACTTGTGGTGAGGATAGCCAGGATGTCTTGTTCCATAAACTCTCTGCCTCCCTGATGAGAGTGACTCATATTTTTAATCTTATAATAATACTTGGGTCAGTTCCTAAAGTTTTTAAGGCAGCACATGTTGCTCATCTACATAATGATGGGGATTAATAAATGTCAATAGGAACTGATCCCAACTATAAAACTGACCAAATTCATTAGTCCCATTCATTCATTCATTGATATTATTATTATGCAAAGAGAAAGACAAACACCATGGGATAGAAAGACATTCACCAGATCTGAAAACTTCAGAAGGAGATGCTTCAAGTTCTGCATATATGATGGATGCACCCCATCTGTTTATAATAAATGTGTGATTATATTATATTATATTATATTTAAGGAGATCTTCAAAGCATTTCTAAAATGCTGGAGAAAGAGAAAGAATCAGAGGCAGAAAATGAAATAAAGGAGGAGAACTGGGCTTGGAGTTGGGTAGGGGTGCAGGGACAGGTAATGATTTTTGATGACGTCCCTGGTTGGAATTACTTTGTACTGACGCAAGGTTTGCACTTAAAAGCACATGAATTCAGGCAAAGGTAATTTTCCGAGAACAAAATACTGCACAAATCTCTTTGGTAGAAATGAATGTCCTTGTACTTTTTTTTACACATTAATTTTGTTTTTGAACACAATTTATGTCACTGAAAGTGCTCTATTTGAGTACCCTCTCATTATCCTCCTGTTAAAATTTCAGAATTATATTTTCAACTTCCCAGTACGTACCTGCTCGCCACCACAGTTGCAGCTTGGACAACTGGTGAGGTCTATATGATCTTTATAATGCATGTGCTAATCACCACAAATTCATATAAGGATTTCCTATGAAATGACAAAATTGCACAGAGATCATTTATGTGGGACACTACTGGACATATGATGGCATGTATGAAGCCTTTGAAGTAAATCTGAGCACAGAGGTACGTACATTATTTGAGAGGAAGCAGATACATTTGAGATGATGGCATAAAAGCTTATCAGATAGACACATCCAAAATGATCACATAATGACTTAATGACCTGGAGTGGCAGGTATCAGTCAATAATTCCTGTACAACTAATACACCCTGGTGACTATTACCACATTAACCCACATATTATATGGTGTGCTACTTGGACCACTGGCCTTGAAATACCTTCAGAGCACATTTACCACTATTTCCTGTAATTGGTGTCATTTTAATCCACCTATAGAATGATGTCAACATGTTATATGAAGGACACTGATTTCCTATCTGTTCTGATGACCTGAGGAGATGTATGTGTTGGCATATTATAAAAAAAAGAAAGAAAGAAAAGAAAAAAAAACCTTGGGAATGTCAGCCATATGATGCAAAGTCTGTTTACACCATTTCCATCATCTGGGAAAACAGTGTTTATAAGAATAACATGATTTATGTCGACACTAAAAAAGACCAAAAAGTGGGCCAAATCTATAACACAAAACCACACCTGAGCACACCTGAGCGTGACACCATGAAAGAACTTTTCCTTTTACACCAAAAACACAAATATTATCCTCATTACATCTGTAACAGACACCAGCCTGGTGATAAATCTGAGCTAACTACCTAGCCTCCCTATTATAGGGGAAATGGTGAGTGACCCAGTTTGGGAATAATTTTAGCTTCTAGTGCCTGCCACACTTTTCTCCTCAGTGTTTTTCACTGGAAAGGGGAAAGGTACAGCAAAAGGCTTTCATGTGTCTTGAATAACCTAAATAACCACTGATGGGAACAACAGATGATATACTGTGACAGACTGTTTCACAAGACAACACGGTGCATTTTTGTTGTTGTTTTTGTTGCTATGCCTGTGACATCACTGTGAGCTGATGGCTTGTTGGTGGTGGCCACAGTCACTCAACATGACTAGATAGATAGATAGATAGATAGATAGATAGATAGATAGATAGATAGATAGATAGATAGATAGATAGATATAGTTAAGTAATCTAGCTAGATGTTGCCCAGGGACAATAATACATAAAATATGCCTGTCAACCCTAGCAGAGAGAAATATATCTCTAGAAAAATGAACACAACAAATAAAATAAAATAGCTCAATACAAAGAATACAAGGGGAAAAAAAACAACTTTGCATACCCTTTAAGAGTAATACAAAATAAATATAATAAATAATATATGAATATGAATATAACAAAAACAAAATTGATATAATAAAATCTATATGTGCGATATCTATAAACCTATAAACCTCTGCATCCGCTATAGGTCAAGTCCAAAATCCAATAATCCCAGCATGGGAAAATGTTACATAACATCACTCATGCTTAATCTGGCAAATAAACTTCTCCCAAAGTAGAGTGTTCAACAGGACCTCGCTCCATTTTGGTGTAGTGTGTTCTTCTAAACACAGGGTGGCGCAACAAATCCTGGGACGGCTTTGAGCTGATTAGAAGTGCTACAGTGCCATCTTGTGGTAAACTCATCTACTGCGTCTCCACAGTCAGACCTCTTGCATGCCACAACTTGCCTTTATGAAAATACATTTCCCCATACATTACAACACACTCCCATGAGCACCTATCTGTCTGCCTCTGTTAAACCTGAGCTGTTCATTTACATTAACCCACACCATATACAGTTCCACTGACCACGTTTAACAGTGTCACATTACTTGGTTGTAGCTGGTATCCATGGTAACTGGGAGAGCAGGTGGAACTTGGCCTGTTCTTTGGGGAATTCTCCATTTGCAGGGCAGCCTTTCCACCTGTGGGCCATATGTTTTCCAGGAGAGGGTGAAGATGACACACGGATTTCCCACTTTCGGTTGTAAGTTGATCGCCTCATTTGTTTGATTCCACTTTCTCCTCCTGCACAGAGAGAGGAAGTGTGTGTGTGTGTGTGTGTGTGTGTCTGGGGGGGAGGTGGTCATGTGGTGTAACAGATACATTGGGTGTTGTGTGCATTAGCTGTTACAAAAGGCCCTGCTTCTCCTCTCTTGTATTGCTCAAGTGAATGGGTTGAGTTTTTCAGTTTAGTGGATGAGAAACTTGGATTTTAGGATGAAGCCTTTGGGGGGGTTGGGGAGGATAGGGAGACAGCGGGGCACGTGGGGCCACAGTGTAGATAGATAGATAGATAGATAGATAGATAGACAGAAAGATATATGGTCAGAAGCAATGTTATTTTATGTTAAACAGGATATTGTCAAAAAGACGGCTGAAAAAAAGAAAAAAAGACATTTTGTTTAATTGTTACAGGAGAAGTTTGGAAGGATTGTAGTCAAGGTTGTGTTGCTGCTCATTACATGGAGCTTGCTGCAGGCAGAGAGGTTGAGCCTCAGCTGTTGTTGTGGACTGAGGACCTTCGTGACCGGACAGCTGCAGAAAGCAAAAGTTATTACTGTGCTAAGCAGTTGTCCTGCGCTGGGCCACTCAGTGTTATTGTAGTCAAAGGTGCAGAGTAGAGAATGGGAGTGATGGCAGAGAGATTATGTGTCCTTTTGATGCACCAGTCCCTTATGATCTCTCTCTCTCTCTCTCTCTCTCTCTCTCTCCCCCACTCTGTTGCTCTCTCGGGCACACACATACACATATGAACTCCCAAAAAAAAAGAGTGAAAAAGAGTGACAAAAAAAGAAAAAAAAACAGAGAGGCTTTGTGCCAAACATTGCTTGTGTTACTGCTTGTGTCTAAAAACTTCTCACATTGTAACTGATAGATGAAACTGTTTCATGGCGCCACCAAACACTGATAATGCACACAGAAATATGATGACAGGGTCATTGAAATTAGATTTGCATTGCTAAACTAAATGTATTCGCTCTAAAATATTTGATTATACAAACATGTGACATGCATGCACCTTCCCATCCCTTTAGATGTAATTTGATGTTATTATGTGACTGTGGGTTGTGTTTTGACAGGGCCGCCAGAGACCTAGCCCACAAGACCAGGGGAAACCCCTCAACCTCCCTGACAGAACACTGCTTGTTTTCCTTGTCCTGCCTGGAGATACCTAAGAAGAGCAGCGGGGGAAAGGGAGAGGGAGCTAGGACAGGCGGAAAGAGCAATGGGTATGGATTAAGGCTAATGATGGAAAAACATCATACCTTAGTCATGGCAGTGCCAACCTGCCTTGTGATGAAAGAACATGAGTGAAATTTGGAAAGTCCCTGCAGGGCAAATACCTTTTTCAATGAGAGCCTGAAGGCGCTCAGTCTTTACCTTGGAGGAAATCAGTATCACATTTTGACGATGATTTTGTTATTTTAATTTTGTTTTTTGTTTTTTCATCTCATGATGGGGAAGTCCTCTGGGCAGAGTGGGCGACTGGGCTTCAGGATGCAGAGGGAGTCTAGAATTATGGGCGATTGAAAGCTTTTCTGGACTGGGTTCAAGAAGTGCTGACGAGGCAAGACTAAACATCGCAAACCGCAGTTGAGAGATCTGCACATGTGCTGCCTCCCCCTCCACACCACCCATCCAGGGATTAGCCCCATCCTGGGAGAACAGCTACATTTACATGAGCACAGGCATACACGTGCACACACACACACACACACACACACACAAACACATACAACACAACAAAACATGCATGCCTATACACACAACTGGAGAGAGGGAAGGAAAAGGAAGACCACAGAGAAAAGAAAGTTTCACAAAAGATGGGAAAAAAATAGATAAAAAAATATAGATATATGTTTCCTGAATTGCTACAACCAACATCTTAAGATAGCCAGTTAGACTGAGACAAAGCACTCTAGCCAAAACTAGGTTTCGCATGGATTACTTCTTGATAAGATAAACGTATTATTTTTTTTTTTTTTGGGAAGCTGGGCCCAAAGAATTCATTGATTAGTGCATGCCAGTCATTTGTTTGATACCTAATAAGTCGGCAATCCAGCCAGAGTCATATTTATGAACACCCATTTTCTCCCACCAAACCAATATTGACACCATCCTGCAGATAGACAGGCCTGCTGAGAGAGAGACAGGCCTGCTGGCTGGCTTCTCCCATTGCATTATTGGTGCATGTAATCACACTGCAAATATCCACTCTCAGATACTCCCAGGAGGGTGCGAGGGCATTGCATTAAATGATAATACTCACCCCCCATCAACAGAATTTAACCTCCCTCCCTGAGGGCAGGTGTTTCTCTGTCGCACCTGGCAAACATAACAGGTACAGGCGCTCGTTTATCCCTGCTACAGTTTCTCTGTAAAAGAGAAAATCGCCAACAGCAACTATCTTTTTTCAAGATTCTTCCTCCCTAGTGTATCCGTCAGTGTGCACTTCTATGTTATGTGTTTCCTGTTTTATCTTATGTGATGCGAGTCTATGTTTTGTTTTTGTTTGTTTTTTTGATAATGTACAATATGATGATCTAATCTCTTTGCTGCAAAACCAGTTTCTCCATGAGGTATCACAAAGTTTTGTACAGCCTCTGGGGTTGGCACCTGCTGCAGGTGCAAGCATCTTTGATTCCCCCAGGTTACTGTAACTGTTTTTTGGCTCTGTCTCACTAGCCTGGTTCATGACCCAGGAAAAAAATCTGACCTTATCTTGGATGGGATGTTTCTCAAAAGTACCTCAAGCACTGACATAGAATTCATTTTGAGCAAAGTGATTCCACTGGTTGCTTGTGACTTAACCTCTAATAACCTTTACCAGTGAGCCAGCCCATCAGGTTGCCCTTTGCCGTCTCCTGTCTCCCTCCCCTGCAGCAGCGAGAGCACCTCTTCTCAGGGATATCACACCGCAAAGCAGTGAAAAGTCTGTTTTATTAAAAAAAAGCCACCCTCCCAAAAGTACAGATCACTTTTCACATTCAATCATATAATCCCTGCACACCATTCCACCCTACTTCACCACTGCCAGGAAGTGAAATGTTAGCTACCTGGCTAGTTGTGTGTGTGTGTGTGCATGTGTATGTGTGTATGTACATGTGCAGGCTGTATATGTGTGTGTGTGTGTGTGTGTGTGTGTGTGTGTGTTGGATACATTTGCACAAAAACTTTTGTGATTTAACATAGGAGAAAGGGGGGTAACGATAGTTTCTCTAGCTCACTGAAAAGAGATCCAAATCAAATTAGGACAAAGCTAAACAGTAGCTTGCCCAAAGGCCGAACTCAAGAGTGACTACTACTCTCTGCTCACATTATTTGAACATGGTTGACAAAATACTGGCATCCTGTTGTCATTTGATCTGGTTGCATGTCATGCATTGAAATGAAGTATGAAATCATTTTTCTCTCGATATCCTCTCTTGGTCTTTGGACCTCACTCTTCTATGTCCCCTGCAGCCCACTCCTCATGCAATCATAAAAACAGTTAGGCAGCACCAGGGTTAGTCTAGCACCAGGCCCCCTGCCTAGGGGTCAGAGTCCGAGCTCATTAGCAGTGACAGTGAATGGTTAATCTTGCTGGTGCAGCCAGAGTCCACTACGTCACCCTTCCTATGGCCTGCTGGGATCCAGCTTGGTCCTCTTTCACTCTCTCTCCTCTCTCTCTCTCTCTCTCTCTCTCTCTCTCTCTGGCTCTCGGTCTGTCTCTGTCTCTCTCTAATCTGCATGAGCATGTCTGAGACCTTTAAAATTCAACACTGCCATGAGTATAGCATGTGACATCATTCCTCTGTC
>OMLB01055678.1:0-15838 GCA_900302555.1 Myripristis jacobus
TAAAGGCTTAAAATGCTCAACCACTATAGCACAACAGAAATAAATAAATGTGGAAATGTAGAAATACAGAAATAAATGTAGGAATAAATAAATAAACGTAGAAATAAAAAAATAAACGTAGAAATAAATAAATAAATATAGAAATAAATAAAAATAAAAATAAATAAATAAATGTAAAAATAAATATATAAATACACAAATGAATAAATAAATGTAGAAAAAATATATAAATAAATAAATAAATGTAGAAATAAATAAATACATACATACATAAATGTATAAATACACAAATAAATAAATAAATGCATGAATAAAAACAGAAATAATTAAATAAATACATGTAGAAATATTTATTAATTTAATTATTTATGCATTTATATATTTCTATGTGTATTTATTTATTTATTTATATATTTATTGTTTTGTCATTTTTTGTCCTCCATAGCATGGAAATACATAGACAGTAAAGGTTATATCATTTGAAACCGATGTATTTACTTGCACTAAGGACATAAAGGGAGCATAAATGAGCCTTAAGAATGTACACAGACATCTCATTTATGTTCACCAAACATGCAGATTGCTTTTGCTGAGTTCATGGAAAATGTCAAGTGGCAAAACCTTCGTGCAGAGGTTATACAGTTTCAATATTGCCAAGTTCAATGTATTATTAACAAGGAAACTAATATTGCAACAGAGTTTTATAAACAATTAACCGTGCAGCCCTATGGCAGTGTACGACAGTATGACTCTTCCTTAGAGTGCAGCAACTTAAACGAAGCTATCACTGTAAAGGGAGGTGGCTGCGCAGTCTCAAGCTCCTTTCACACACACAACTGTAAGACTGCTGTGTTAACTCTTTCAGCGAGACTAGTACTTTCCTCTGCTCACAATAATAGCTACTACCTGTAAAATGTGTTCACACGATATGATGATCTTGGATAAGTGAGGCGCTGGATGTTGAGTTTAGGGTATCTGAGGGAAGACGTCACTGTGGCTGCACACCACATCTCTATTACTATAATTAATGTGCATACTAATCTTGTCCTCTGTTTGGACAGCTAGGAGCTCCCTTGTCTCAAAGTCTGTCCAGTTTCTATATTAAGTCCTCAGAGATGCTTGTGAACAGAGACTCTTACAGCTTTTGTTTACAACACTGTCAGGAAGACAGATTCACCAGAATTTCTCAAAGCCTTAAAGGGGGAATTTGTTAGATACAATTTTCTGCATTTTTTTCTTGCTGCTGTCCATATGAGCTTTCTGAGTGAAGCTGCACATGTGAAAGGGCCTTTACTCCTTCTTCTACTGGCCACCTGCCCTAGTACTATGAAGAGCAGCAACCATCAACTACAAGTGTTGACCAGAACAAGAAAAAAAGAGGCACAAACAATTAAACACAGACCCCCTTCTCCAGTGGGCTCCCTTCTTTAGTCACAGCACACACATCTTGCATGGGAAGGAGGGGGGGGCAAAAGGGTTGCTGTGGCAACGGTGATATCATGTTAAATGTTCCCGTCACGGGGATTGAAGAGTGTCTGTGTGCTTGTGTATGTGTGTAGGAATGAGCTGAGCTGACATGTGTCTTTGTCTCGTGGGAATGAGTTAGGACTGATGGGAGAAGAAAGTGTCTAACGACAAACATACAGCACAACATTACTCTTGTGCTTTATGTATGTGTGTGTGTGTGTGTGTGTGTGTGTGTGTAAATGGACTGCATTTCTATAGCACTACCAACCACTCAAAGCCCTTTACAAAGTTTGCCTTACATTCACCCATTCACACACACATTCACACGCTGACAACAGAGGCTACCATGCAAGGTGCTAACCTGCCATTGGGAGCGATCGGGGTGGAGGAGCCAGGGATCGAACCAGGAACTTTCAGACTACCAGACAACCGCTCAACACATATTTGTGTGGTGCTGTCAAGTGTGAGTGTGCTTGTTTTCGTGTGCTCTGGGTGTACACGTCCCTTTGCTGTGCTCTGAGCACTGATTTATGGTGTCTTCTTGACTTTGTCTCTGTTTTATGTCTCTAAATTCCACCTACATGCTTATACAGTCTGCCTATATAATACTGTCTGGGTGTGTGCACTGCAGTGTTTAGTTTTCTGCGTGTATGTCACGTCACAGAGAGCCTTTGTTTTCTCTCCTACTAATGTTTAACTGTAATAACAGGATCAGATATGTTCCATAGTTCTTCTGTGACATCAATCACTCCCCAGCTCCTACTGTCTGCCGGCTCACCTTTCCTGTTTCTGTCTGTTTTGTCTAGCAACAATCAAAAGCACGAGCAGTGCTACCAGAAAAGGGTGAAAAATTAACAGTGGTTGGGTTGAGCTAATATTCCGATTCAATTTGACAGCTTATTCAACACATCTGAAGTTAGATATAATCAGTTTAATTGCAGTTACGAGGCTGAGTGATCCTGCATCTTTAAATTCCCCTATTAAGTTAGTAGACAGCTTACATCACCAAAAGGCTCCAGGCATGCCAACCATCACTTAGTGCTTGAGACAAAATTACAAAGATAGAAAGAAAGAAAGCAAGAAAGAAAGAAAGAAAGAAAAAGAAAAGCAAAGCAAAGAAAAATGCTTCATTAGAACATGACCTAAATGGTGTTCTCTAGGTAAAGGGTGATCTTATGGAAGGCAAAAGTGTGTAAGAGAAAATCATCAAGGCAGGCGGGGCTTCTTATGTTGTGTTTTGGTCCCAGGGATCAGCCTGCCTCAAAACTTTTCCAGTTTCCTCCCACTTCCATTTGTAGGTGGTTCTCAAAAACTCTGGACCCAGCCTCTGTCATTCCTTCTGTGTGTGTGTGTGTGTGTGTCCTCTCCCACTCTGCCACACAAAGGGGCAGATTCACGGCACACATAGCAACAAGCCCTGGGCTCTGATTGGCTGGGTGGCTGTATTACAGTTCCAGCAGAGGGGAACCCTTTCTCTGTTTTGTGATCACAGCTGCTATTATTCTCTCAGCGTCAACACACAAACACACACACACACACACACACACTTGACAGACCCTGACTGACACACAACCTTGCCCCCTCACACACATCATTGTCTGCCATAAAGTTAAAACAGAGCCATTGTTTAGCAGCTGACAATCTCAAGCACTAAAGCCTGTGAGTCAGATGGTAAACAAGCTCTGAGCCACTGGAAAAAAAATTTTCATTATCAGGCCTAACTGGTCTCCGAGGAGCACCTAACAGAGAAACCTCCTCTCAGCTGATCTGGAATGTCTAAGACTATGCAGGGTTTCACATGAAGCTTTTTGAGGTACTTGTCCAAAGCACAAGCAAATGTTTTGTTTTTTGTTTTTTTTACTGTCCGAAAGCATAACCCCCTTGTCCAAAAATACAAATCACCAATGTGCCTTACAGTGTATCCTGAAAAGTAAGAAAATAATGAAATATAGTACCCAAGGTTTCATGTTCAGGTCATGTCTCTGACAAACCATCACACTTACTAAACTGACTAGAGGTAAGTTTAGGTAGCTTGCATGTGGGCAAGGTGTGTGTGTGTGTGTGTGTGTGTGTGTGTGTTGAATCCTGAAACTTTATGCTCTGCCAGCTCAACAGTCAATACAACTGCATCCAACAATCATGATCATTACCAGAAAGATTTAGATATTGACTTATGAATTTAGTGTAATGTGGGTTAGTCTGAGTAATGTGTACAGGACTGCACCGGACAAATGGTTTAACACTTGCTACATTATGTAACACCATCACTGTTCATTTGTAAAAAACAACAGATAGTAGAGGGCTGTTGCGGTCGGAGTGTGAATGACGATGAAATGACGTGTTCCACAGACAGCATGTCGTTTCAAAATACAGAGTTTGGATGAAGAAAGAATAAAATGCCGCAGTCAGCCTACAGATATCACAAGATGTGGAGAGCGGACTAAGTGCCTTTACCTGGACTAACCTCCCTAAGTACATACTGTGTGCCACTATGTGGCCTACTTAGGCTGCTACCTTAGTTGTAAATATGCTCCTGCTCCAGTGCCGCCAAGCCAATTTATCATACTTGATGAGTGAAGTTATTCTATTTTTGATTTCTAAAACTCATGTGGTAGGACCCAGGCCTGATGGGCCTGTTTTCACTGGGTTATCACACTACATTTCACTGAACTTTTGTGCCAGAGTGACACTACATTTACTCATTTCAATCCCACCAGTCAGCGCTCATGCTAGCATCAGCACAAGGAAGGCAGTGTTTGTTTTTTGTCCTTGCCTATCACAGGTGGGTGGTGCAATGATTGCAGCACCATGCTCACAAGGCGATAACACAATCTGTTCGCAGAGGACCAAAAAAAAAGCGATCCAAGAGTTTTCCAAAACACAAAGTGTGACAGGAAACGAAGCTTGAGTATACTTATCAATGTTACTGCATCAACACTGTGGGGAGCTGCACAAACAGTATCTCAGATTTACAGAAGTGAGTAAACGTCTAAATGCATTTACCCTCCGCTACTTTTGCATTTAGCACAAAAAGATTAAAGTTACGGTATACTTTTGCATGTAGGCCTATGTGTAGCATTAGTAGTCCCTCCAGTTTAAAACCCTATTTACTGCAGTAAACCTTTTTTTGAGTACATGCACTCAAATCCCTTTTAAATCACTTGAGCTGCTCAGCTTTCTTGCAGTGTTAGGTCAATACTGTATGATGAAAGCCCCAACAGTGCCAGCCTCGAGCACAGACAGGCAACCATGTGGCATAGAGAGCCAATCGTCTGCAGGTTTTTGTTCCAAGTGAATGATGACGGAGGCATTGTGGCAGATGACAGTGACAGTTTACCCTAACCCTAACCAAGCAAAACCAGGGAATTGAATGTTACCTGAGTTGGCCTACACGTCAGGACAGAACAGGGATGAGTATCCACAACCGGCTCCAAGTTGGAACAGAAACCTAGGTCTCACCAGCCGTTTCTTTATCTAACGCTCCTTGTTATGGTTAGATTGCATGGAGTTGCATTATGGTGCGTTCAAGCCTTCTTTAGTAAAAATGAGTATTGGGCAAAGGTAAATTGCAACAATGTTATAATGATGTGCTCAAATGTAAGCTTGTTTAATTTCTTAACACTAAATCTAAGCAGCTCATAGTACATAATTAAAACTGCAATTCCTTGCAAATTAATCAAAGCAATTACTTCAATAAACTCAACCACTACAGATGACAATAACAAAGTTAAAGACAGGATTTCGAATTTTGGACGGTTTACTCTGATTTTGGGATGGTTTAAATTATTTTTTGGGACAGCTTTGGAATGATGGAATCTGAATCTAGTGCACTCTGTCCTTGTTTGCAGCCAATATTCTGGGAAGGACGCATGAATCCCGCTGCTAAATCTGTGAGAAAACACTCAAATTAAGCACATGGGTATAAAGGCTTTCGAGTTGAACATGAAAACAGAAAAACAAAGTTGCTGAGGGAAGCTAACAGTGCCTTCCTTGCAATATTGTTCCAAGTCGATTTTCTTTTTTTTTTTCCATACTTTGGCACTTATAGTCGCAAAACAGGTCTCAAATTGCATTCTACGTGGATTTAAAAAGGTCTTAAAAGGTCTTAAATTTAGCCTGGTGGAACCTGCAGAAACACTGCCCTATGACAGAGCCTCAGAGCTCTTCTTAAAAAAAAAAAAAAAAAAATACAAGGAACTTTAAGTGCTCTCAGCCAGGCTACAAACTTTGCCACTGAGTCTAATAAACAGTGTCCTCTTTAGGTAGTGGGCCAAAGAGGCATTATGTATGAATAAATAGGTGTCAATGAATATGTTCTGAGGTTTGTTTTGCAGTCAAGTGTCATTTTATTTAACCTTTTTAAATTACCAACCAGTGACAGTGCAATTTATATCCCCAAACCAGCTGGGAAAATCTGGCTGTGGAACAGGACACAGAGTAGAGTCAATAGTAGAGTAGTTGTGCCCTCCGCAGTGCCCTTGGTGATCAGAAGCATACTGCTTGCACACACCCCGGCCTGGCCCCCTCAGTTCCTCTTATTCCACTGTGTGAAGCAAGCATGGCCCTTTGCAAATTCATTGTCTCACTAATGCCCATTATGTAACCTGCAGTGTAGTGAGTATAGCAGGCACAGGGCAGGATGGGCATAGCAGGGATTACCAGTCCACAGCTGAGCCCCCAGTAATGCAGACTTGCCTAATTCAGCCTTAAGGATGCACTATACACGCATACAACTTGCATCTGACACTAAATGTCAACTGTGTTGCATGGCTGTTTAAATTTCAGCAAGCTGACCACTGCTGGGCACTGGATACTAGGGCAGTAGGATAAGCCAGCCTCTCTCTGCAACCTGAGCCATCCCGCTGAACAGTAATGCACACACCTTTAACCTCATGCACTGCCGACTGGCAATCTCTAGATGGGGGAGTCCAAATTGAGCAACCCCAGCAGCATAGCTCCAAAGGCCACGTGAAAGTGTGTCAGTGGCAGCAGAGGCAGCTAGCTATGGTTTGTGACTGGTATGAACCAGCTGGGTCAAAAAAGGAAAGGAAAAAATAACAAGGCCTTGGGGTGACAGAAAAACCTCACCTCGTTCTTTGTAAGACTGAACTGGATGATTGATGTGCCTTGTTGTGGGAGGAAGGCCAAGAGTTGGCTCTCATTCTCGCTCTTCTTCGGAGGCTCTCAGGCCACATTCACACAAGATCAGGCATCGCAGCACTGTGCGCAGGTTTGTGCGGAGGTGTCGGTGTGTCACTACATGGCCCTTCTGTCCACTGTCTGCCTGCTCAGTCTGTTCAGTGGCTACACAATTGGCCAAAGCAGCGTGATGTCGAGTTGCGTTGCTACAGAAGTCGATTCCTGTACAACTTTTTTGCTAGATGCCGCTGCATTTTTTGGAACCACCTGCGGCATACATTGCCACAACCAAAAAGAAAATACCCCCCATTTCAAATGAATGAGATTCTTCCTGGCCAGTGCTTTTAATAATTTGACCCCATTTATTCACTGAAATGAGCATTAAACTATAACTTGATCTGATTTAATTGATAATTTTATTTGATAAAAGACAGATTTTGATGACTTATTAGGGTTTGTAAAGATCATACTGCCCAACCACCTGACCCAACAGCGTCAGAATTCATCGACAGCATACTGCCATATGGAAAACAAAAACCCAAACACTAAAATCCAGCTGAGTACAGGGAAACAGAAAAAACATGAACTCACAGAAGAGGACCAGCCAAAGTTTTAAAGTATTGATCCAAGCGGGATTGACTCCCACTGTGTCAGATGGCTTGGTGTGACGATGAAGCAACACTGCGGGGGTGATAGTGGGAGCTTCATCTTACTCAATATTCAGGCCAGTCGGTGGCCTCTGAGATAATGGAGGAACGAGAACAGGAATTGGATAGTTGAGATGTGTCTCAGGTGAAACTTCACCCTGGACTGTTAATAAACAATGTGCTCAAAGGCCCCTAAGGTGTTCTCCCATAACAAAGGCTGCATTTAAGAGTTCGTCTGTCAAAAAGTCATGCCAATTGTGCACCTCTCCTTAATGTAATGGAATCAATGTCACTGACCCACACATAGTGCTGCCAATGTGACTTAGCGGAAGCGCAGCCAAAAGACCTGACAGTGTCTGAATCTAATTACCATCCTAATATTAGGTGTGTCAACACTGAGTTCTTGCCAGATAAACTCGCCATCTCCCCTATCCTGTACTATGTAGAGGCCTTTTTCCATACCACATGACACTGCACTGGGTGAGAGGTGTGCAACATGTAAGTTTGGCGTGTGTATGAGCTAAATCAAAGCCATGGTAACACTATTTGCAGCTACAGATACGAGGTGTCTGGTAGCAGCCACTTTAAACTCAACCCGAAGCGGATTCCACCCTCTTCAGAGTCAAACCACACTTTTAGTCTCAATATTAACAGAATTTCTTTTTAAGGTCCAACAGTACTGCTGATAATTGTGGAGGAAAATTAGTCACATTCAACCCACCTTCTCTACATCCTCATTAATTTAAATGTATTGGATATGCTGTTGTGGCTTTTTTGTGTTTTTAAGCTCTCTGAATGTCAAGTGGTACAAGTTAAAAAATATTCTAGCTTTTAGCAAAGACCACTATGCTTCACAACGGCTTCTGACGATCTCATATAACAGCAAGAGTCAGGACCAGTGGACAGAGAACTTGTTATGCTAACGGCACAAAGTTAAATGTCTCTTTCCAAAGTATTCCTAATATTTATCTTCCAAGAAGGTGGCTGTGACAAAGAGCCGCACGTAAGGCAGACAAAATTCATTACAAGCCACAAATTATCTCCCTCTAATAATTAAGCGCTCACGTGTCTTTGCAGCGCATTATCTGTGAAACTGATGCCGATACCAATATCTCTGTGAAAGGCCTTTACCAAGCAGTCAATATCAGTACACTGATATACCTGTTTGACCCTACTATCTATTCCATTCTCGTGTTTCGGGTAGTAAGTCCACCTGGCTCTATTTCTGTCGATATGCTTTTTTACCTCCTAGATGGTATCAGCAGATAGAGGTGGTGGGGGTGTAAGTGCTGAGGTGTTACAGTAACAGAAGTCGATGTGATGTGACTCATCTGAGTACTAGGAAGGAGAGGAGAGGAGAGGAAGAGGAGAGAGGAGAGGAGAGAAGAGGAGAGAGGAGAGGAGAGGACAAGTACACAAGTTGGAAAAGAAAGGCTCTTCCAGGCCTGTGAGGAGCTATGCCATTTAAAGGTTCTTCCTCTCTCACAGTCGTGTTTAATCACTGCTGATATTAACGAGCAGCTGCAATTTTGGCTCCTCAGTCACATATATAGCAGACATGGCGGAATCACAAAGAGATACGATTCAAAAGAGTTGCATGAAGCTTTGCGTTTTCCTGAATTATTTTGTTTCAGAGCATGGCGTGCTTGTTGTGGAGGATAATTCACAGCTCAACACAGATTCCAGGTTATGTCGCATGAGGAATTAATTCACGGGTGAAAGGAAGGATGCACTCAAATTAGTTGAAGGGGAATCCCGCTCAATCTAGTCCAAGGCATCTCTTGCCCTATCCCACAGGGGCTATGACATGAGGAAGGAAGGAGATAAAGAAAATGGGATGCTGAACATGCTAGAGGGAAAATTAAGTTTCTGCAGATTCCACAAAGCCAGATTTAATACTTTCTAAAGAGCTGTTCAAACGCCTCCTTGAGCTGAGTTCAAAAACCAATTTAAAAACAAAGACATAAAGCGGAAAAATAAGCCTATTTCCAACTAAACACAGCAAACCAAATTTTGGTAACTAAATGGTATTATAACATAGGTAGCGTCAGGAAATATAGTAGCCCTAGGATGCGAAACCCCGTCTTGTTTTAGATGAAAAATTTTGGTTACTCAATTTAAAGTTGGGCAATTCATTTTAACATTTTTTCCGGACTCTTCAAGAAGCTATGGATATCCTAGAGAAAGGAACGAGAGAGACAGAGAGAGAGAGAGAGGGAGAGAGAGAGAGAGAGAGGGGGAGAGAGAGAGAGAGAAAGAGAAAGAGAGAGAGATAATGAGACAGAGAGAGAGATAATGAGAGAAAGACAATGAGAGAGAGAGATGCTCCTGGACACTCAACATCCCCTCCTACCAGGAGAAAACCAACAGGTCCAGATGGTTCTTCCTGTTCCTGCAGCGCTGACTGCTGGTTGGCTATGAGGAGCCACAGGGGCAGGAGGACGTGACGAACATACAAGAGATGACATCACTAACTCAGTGGCACCCTGGCAGCGTGCACACACCACGTGCTGCTGCTCTCCACCTAAACCAGTCCAGCACTAAATTGGGATCAGTGGTTGTATGTGCTTGTCTGTAAGCATATAGCCTGTTAAGACCATAACTTAAATACTGAGTAGCTTACTAAATCTGTCATCATAACTTGCGCATGTGAGTGCCAGTAGTGTCATACAGTGTATAGCATTAATGTGCACATGTGGATATAGTCCTCTATTCCTTCATGACATCAAGCATTAAGCCTGTGTTTATCCATACAGGATATATTTTATAGTGCAAGTATCAGGTGTTAGTGCACAGAGAGGGAGAGCCAGTGTGCCAAATAAGATGCCCCAGTGTTACATAAGAGCATTACAGGACTGGGAGAACTGGAAGCCTGGTCACATGCAGCAGCTAGGCTAGGCTAGGCTACTTATAGTCAAAACTGTCACAACAGCTTTTGATTTGGCCTGATCTCTCCAGGACAACAGCTCACAGCTGAAAAAGCCTCCCTCAGAATGGTTATGCAGTGGCGGTATTCATTGCAACGGCAGCTCTCAATCTCTCCCAACAATGGGGAGGCAAATACTTGTATGCATGTTCAGTGCAGCTGGGTCAGCAAATGGCAGTGACATTATGGTGTGAGCTGAAAAGACAATTCTATGCAACATTTCACAAATCTACATTAAATAATATTACATGCATTTTTTACCAATAAAATGGCCCCTGGCAATTTGAGTGTCATCACTGTGGGTCTCTTTCCACCATGCAATTTATAGCCAGCCCGTTATTATTTCCTGGTTTGAGCTTTCTGAATTTCTGTAGCAGCCCAAGAAAAGCTCCTCCTATGTCCTCCTTTTAACCCCCTCACCGCTTCAATTTTATTTGAAAGCATCTCTGAAAATGCACATTCTACTGATAAATGTATCCAAATTTGAGATCAGTCGCACAAGTGCCTTAAAAGGTTTGCAAGATGAACCAACTGTGAACAGGCAAAAGCAATAGCCCCAAACTAGAACTAGGTTTGTTCTAGGGGGTTCAAGTGGAGTGTAAGGCAGCTTTAATGTTGAACAAAATAAGTTTTTGAACATGAAATATTTTGTGGTATGCAGTGTTTCCTCTGTAATTTTGGGCAGCTGTGGTACTTTGGGTGATCATTCTAGTTTTACCCCATGTCTGTTTAGGGTTCTAATGCTAAAAATTATTTTTAGATGATAATATAATAATTACTTCTGAAACACTTGGTCTATACACAAATAGATAGACAAAATTACAAAGTTTATTTTAACTTAACTCTCTGTTGTGGCGTTAATTTCTTTGCTGTGGTAGACCACCACTGCGCAGAGTGGCTGCTGTCAGGAAATTTAAAAAAAAGTTTATCCACAAAAATTACTCTTCAGGATTTAAAATAAATGAACTATTTAAGTAAATGTGACTTAACTAGAAACCAAACACTGTAAAAATTAAAACATTTCATAAATTTCTTACTTTCCTTTTAGGACCATGTAAACTGATCTAAACAAACAGGAAAAAAACAGCGAACCACTAACCATGGCATTCATATAAAATAATAGGGGAATATGGTACCTTGAGTACACAAAAGTTTATCTGATTTACAAAAATACAGACAGGCTGTCACTGTGTGAAAAGACAGAAAGAGAACAGAGCACCTGTTGTAGCTGCTTCCTGCTACGAGGTAAATCAAAGGACAGGACAGGACAGGACAGGTGCCTCACAGGACAACAGTGTGTGTCACTCTGCATTGTCTGGTCCTCTGCTCAGTGAGAGTGTACTGGCATTTGCCGGGGACATCTCAGGGCAGCTGATGCACTGATCTGGCTAAGCGCGGGAGGAGGGGGTGTGAGGTGGGGCATTAGTGGACTTCCCTTCCCGTCCCCTTCAAGGGCTAAGAACTAATGGCTCCCAGCAGGAAGCTCCTCCAAACAAACACTGCAAACAACTTAACAGAGAGGCACAGGCACTGAGTCAGCCCAGCTGACTCCGAGTCTCTCCAACATGACTCGTTCTGAGGTCATCGCTGTGTTCATTGTTTTATGCGTAAGTGTCTCAGAGGGAAAGGGAAAGAAAGAGAGAGAGAGAGACAGCGAGAGAGAGAGAGAGAGAAAGAGAGAGAAAGGTGGGGTGTTGGAGAATATAAAGAGAGAAGCACCTGGTTTCTGTGTGTGGCTCTCCATGCGAAAATGTCTCCATATGTCTTCTCGAGTGCACGTTGCCCTCCGGTGTGTGGCTTTCTTTTGTTTGTTTTTTAATGTGGCGTCACTCTTGTGGTTTTGAAGAGCACCACAGATGAAGGTGGCCTATTTTTTAAGGTGAAAATACATCCGGTCTGGTTTTGAATTGTGTGCTGCCCATCTACACAAGACAATAGCACTGAATCAAAATCCTGTCTTTCAGGGTATAAAAAAGCACCTTACCTCACTTCAACTGGAGGTTTTAGAAACCTGATATGAAAAGCTACATTTTCCACCACTGGTGGAAATAGGCCTTGAGTTTTCCAAAGCTGTTCTTTATAGGAGCTGTAAAATCTGTCGGTTGAGCCACATGGTTCCAGGGTACAGCACTCATTAGGGACAACAGCAATCTGTTGCACACCCTCTCCCACCCACTCTCACTCAATAACACCCACACACGCCATCCTGACTCTCGTAGCTCAACTTGCAGAAAAACAAGGAGGTCAGATGACTCTGGTTAGGCCCTTGAGCAGAACAGAACATCGACTGTCCCCTCTCTCAAACAGCAGTGGATTCACAAAACATCACAGGGAGACTACACAAACCTAAAATCTGAGCTGACCAGCTATAAAGATGCAAAGTTAGCTTTTCTGAAGGCTAAACTCTTCATGTTTATAAATGGCAGAGGAATTTAAGGACCAAATTATCACAGTCCCCTGCTATCTGGAGCTTCAAATAAGTGCTGGTGCTTGAGCCAACATAGAGGGGAGGCACCACCTAATCCCATCACCTTGTCACCCACAGCTTTGGCTTGACTTTTCACACCCAGCCCACCAGAAGGCCATGACCTGTGAAGTTTGTCAGCATTTAGCAAGATGCAGCACATGCCTGGACTTGTCCACCTCAAAACACCATAACCACCCCTCCCAAACCACCAGCACCACCAATATAGCTAGGCTCCCTCAGGAGCCTCAGTCTTGCATCAGAGCAGTAGTGCTGGCTGCTCTGTGCTCCTCTCACACTCTGTGCTGCTGTAGTCCAGCCTGCTAAGTAAACAGCTCCTCTCAGCACTGCAGTCCCTTTCTCTAAGAGCAGGGAAAGCAGAAAGGGGAGAGAAGGTAGGTGTCTAGGCTAGAAGCAATCTGCTATCTCCACCACAGGAATAGTACAGTATGTTCCAAACAACAATAGCACCACAGCGTCAGCTTGTCATACTGGGAAATGCGGCTGTGGAGCAGCTTCTGTTTGCCACAAGCTTTCATAAGTCGACTGTGACAGTGAGCGGCTCGACCTAACATGACAAGAATCTATGAATTGCAATAATCTGCCTCAGGCCATCTTCTCCATCTTCCACTGAAAGGCAGGCACATATGCATTGAGCGGTGAATTGAATCACAGAAATAATGAAGGTAATTCTCCTTTTTATGTCATCTCAGCCTTCCTCCAGTTTGAGAACCACTCTCCCAAGACTACAAAACACACAGCAGCAGTGTTGGTGGTGCTGTTCACAGCTGACCCAGCAGCCTGTGCTGCATTATTAGGCTATAATTACAGAGTACAGTGTCAGTCAGTGTGCCCTTTACCCCAGCCAGTCACATCACCCAGATGTCTGGGCCAGTGCTTCTATATAAAGGTCTGGGACCTAACAGGCAAGGCTAGGGTTAAAACCCCCACCCCACTGCCACCCCATATATGGGACATGTTTACTCTCTGAGTTGAGGAGTCCTATTACCAGGACATTGTGGTGGGAGGAAGAACCCGCTCAGGCCAGGCAGCAGCCTGACTGCAGTTTCATAAGTTATGCAAACACACAGACCATCTCTGATTGACTGCAGTTAATATCATCACCGCTGGGAGAACAGTGGCCCTTCAGGGCTTCCAAGTATGGTGCTATTGTGTTGTTGACACCAAATCAAATCACCACGCTGACCCGAGATCACCAGCAACCATGCATAATCAATCACCAGCTAATTAACCTATGTACTTAATCTGTAAAATACAGAATCTTATACAATACCTTGTGTTAATTGTGTCAGGGCATAGATGTAGGTACGGTGTAACCCTGGACAAATTAATGCAATTGTATAATTAGCATAATCACATCAAAACAAACAAGTGTGTCCTCTCTGTCCCTGTTTTGCCTCTTGCTGCAGATAAGGTGGCATGTAAACAGGTTGCAGAGCATACGGCTGGAGCCTAATTTCAACAACAGGGTGGGTGTCGGGAATATTCAGAAGCAGCCCCTTGCAAAGAGACAGGCAAAACAAGAGTTACCGCAAAAAAGGATCAGCGTTAGGTTTGAGTCGGACTGTGGATCAGCAGTTGACGGGTGATGCTGTTCAGCTGACATATGTGTCAACATTCAAAACTGGAGCAGCAGATTTGGTATTGTATGTGCATGTCCTCATTTCCCTGGGTCAGCCTTTGTTAACTCTCATAACTAGTTAACCAGCTGTTACATAATTCCCTGAGTGCCCCTGGCCTGATTCCTATCTCAGGGGAATGGCTACACTCCACTGACTGGCCAGCTGAAAAGCCCAGTTCTCCCACTTCTGGCTGACTATCTGGCTTTCAGGGGCACCCGGTTTGACTTGGTATCATACATACCTCGCTCAGGTTTCATGTTGTCCAGTGTCATCAGGTTGCTCTCGGGGTTTCTCTCGCACGGTCTCCTCCGTCTTCAGGTTTGTTATGTCTTCTTCACTGGTCTCTCTCTCTCTCACACGCACACAAACACAGCCTCTACAGCAACACGACGGTGTCTGGACCCCAAATCCTCGTTAAGGATTTCACTGCCCTGTTGTATTAGCTAAGCAACAATATCAGCTGTGAAGCCTGTATGTTGCTGCCAATTGCCCCTTATCCAACAACAAAGCATTGCTTTGTTAGCATGCTACTGTACGCTTCCATGGAGTCGCACTGTACTGCTCAACTAGCAAATATAAAGGCAGCTGACAGCGGACGCTATTACGTATTTGTGTCAGATAATGGGTTTAATCAGCTTGCCTACGAGTAACCAAGCTGACTACTACTAATTTAGCTAGCAAGCTGGCTACTCTTACAATCCGTGTCAAATTCCACCACCTGAACCATAGTTCCGCCGCGGAGCATCTCGCTCCTCTCGGATCCTGTAACGCTGGCTCGTGACAACAGTCCTAAACTAGGCGAGGGGCTTGCTGACTAACAGCAACATTAACCAGCTAACTGGCCAAACAGCATAGCCAAGTATTGTTGATTTGCTGGTTAAGCGACCGATGATGACGACGACCTTACAAACACCCCAACCCCCACGCAACCCCACGCAGTGCAGGTAGCCACAGCTCTGCTAAAACACGTCCACGGTTACGACGATGGTCGAGCTTTTTTTTGCTACCAGCGGAGCATATTTAGCGGATCATTCTTCAGACGAAATGGTAAGCAGTGATGCTACACTGCTAAGGTCCTCTTCTCATCCATCGACAGCGCTCGACCCATCGCAGTCTACTGAGAAATGCCACCTGTGTTGACTTCCTTTGTAATCTTCATTAAAACTTTGAGACCAACAACAAATATACTGAGTGTGTTCGAGCACGGCGGTAACGCCAACGATGGCAGCTCTGTGTCTGAGAGAGATTCGCTGTTTAATCGCTGACAGGGTGAGCGGGCTGACAAAAGTAACGGGCAAGATCGGCACTAAAATTATACAGGCGAAATGCAGATAAAAAGAACAGTGAGTCCTCCTCCTCCAAGTCGTGATGCTTACAGTCTGGCTCCCCTCCTCACTTCCCTGCTGCTTGTCAAAACAGATCAGTGCAGCTCCAGTCACGTGTCCCAACAACAGCTCCACTCGTCACTTCCCTCTGCCAGCCTCGCATGAACCTGCTGCCATAGCAACCACTAAGTTAGAGCTGGCACCAAAACTTTCAGAGAAAGCACTAT
>OMLB01055679.1:0-16095 GCA_900302555.1 Myripristis jacobus
AATGACCAGAAATAGGGGTCCCCTCTTGGCCACTCTGGGATGATAGTCCCCTCTTGGTAAGATAAACGTGTATGTGTGTGTGTGTGTGTGTGTGTGTGTGCGTGTGTGTGTGCGCATGCATATAATGGGGACTTCCTGTGTGTACATATATGTGTGTGCATTTGTATGTGTAAGCATGCATATGTATATGATGAGGACTGTGTGTGTGTGTCTTCGCAGACAGACAGACTCTGGCAGACACTGATAGTGATTGGGCGTGAAGGTGGCAGGAGAAAGGGTCTTATCGCCCATCTGGTCACAGCACTGGACACCTAATCCTGTATGACAATATTTACCCAAGACCACACAGACAGACATGCTCGTACACACACTCACACACACACACACGCACTCACGTCACACACCTGGGGGGGGCACTGCCAGCATAACAGCTGTTTTTTGTTGTCTGTCGTGTGTCTTGTGCATCACTGTGAGGAGGCTTCTGAATTTGATGCCTCTGCCAGGCGGCAGCCTTGAGGGGATTTTGTGTGTGTGTGTGTGTGTGTGTGTGTGTGTGTGTGTGTGTGTGTGTGTGTGTGTGTATCTTGCCACAGCTTATCTCCGATACTACTGGGGTTATCAGCCTAGTATTTTTTGAACACAGCTATGACTGTTTGATCAAAGACCTCTCTTCATTCACTGTCTAGCTCTCTCTGTCTCTCTCTCACTCTTACTCTCACTCTCTCTCTCTCTCTTACTCTCTCACTCTCTCTCTCCGGGCACTGTGCAAAAGTCTTATACTGGCAGGGTAAACTCTGTTTTTTTCTGTTCATGTATGTATGTGTTCACAGCTAATTGCACAGACTTTCAGACATCTCGTGGTTGTGGTGATTCAAAACCTTTGAAAACCCTGTTTTATACTGCAGTTGAGTGCTAACTCCTCAACTGCTTTTTCTCCTAAGTGTGAACACCACAGAGGGAGACATGCCTGGTGGAAATCTGCACTCTGCTGATTGCACTCTTCTAGATTTTTTTTTTTTTTTAAATATCTGTTAGTGTGTCTGGCAGCTCTGTTGTTTCCCTGTGTACTGAACATGCATCTGCATATATTATATCACGAAGTGCATGTTTGAGTGTTCTCAGTGGTAATTCTAATGGGCAGCCTGCCGTTATTCTTCCACTTGCCAGCACTCTGTGTGTGCATGTGTGTGTCCAGGTATCCATATGTCATCTCTGAGGCCAAGCTATCATTAGGTGTGTGTCTTGGCCCCTTGGACCACACCATGTTGTTGAGTTGAGCCTTTCCACATGGAACAGCTCTGTAAAAATGAAATGAAGCTGTGTGATGTGTGCTGCAGGGGTTCAAACCTCGGCATCTCTAACACTGGGTCTCCCTTGGGAATCACATCTCTTCTCTCCTCAATGGTAGGCCTGCTGTGAAGGCTTTTGGATGCTGTTTTTTTTATCCTTGAGTATTGTAAGTGTAGGTCTTTCCCCTTTAGCAATTACATTTTTTGTTGTTGTTTTTCTTTTTGTTAACCCGTCTTTTAACCGGGCAGGTTGACTAACAACACATTTTCAGAACAAAAGGCCTGGAGGAGTAGTAGCAATGGGAGTAAATCATTTTATTTAACAGCAGAAATGTTTTCCAAAATCTCAAACCTCTGTCAGCTCTTTTGCATTGCCTGCTCTTCAATTTGCATGACACCTTAAATGTTTTCAGGAAGATTTGGGATGTTGAAATGAAAATCTCTCTTTCTCTCTCTCTCTCTCTCTCTCTCTCTTTCTTTTACTCTCTCTGGCTGGTCAGAAGGTCAGATCTCTCTGTCTCTTAGTGCAGATGTTCATTCCATACCAGAGGCAGCAAAATAATTAACTCTTCTCTCTTTCTCAGTCAGTCATATATGAATCATTCATCATTCCACCCCTGCAGGATGAACCATCTTTTGCTTATCTTCCTCCATTCTCTCTCCTATTCCTCTTTTTCTGTTGAGAGGTGAAGCATGTTGCATTGTTTCTTTCTTTATTTCTTTATTTCATTGTAATAAGAAACAACTGGGTCACGTTTTTTATTAAGTGTTTGCCTTCTATATTTGGTATTGCCACAGGAAATGTCAAATCAACTTGTTTTGTTATTTATCTTCTTTCTCAATCTATTATGTGTGTCCTTAATGACAAACAGAGCCAGAAAATCATCTTGTGTGTGTGTGTGTGTGTGTTTTTTTTGTGTGTGTGTGTGTCTGAGTGTATGTGCCTGCATGTGTGTGTTTGTATTTGTGTGCGTGACTGAATTCCATCACTGATCTTCTCCCTTAATGTCTGCCACCCTCATCTCCCACAGATGGCAAGCAACAGACGTTTCCCATAGATGGGATTGGAAAATAATTGGATAAGTGCAGCACACACACATAACACACATGCCTACACACGAGCGCATAAATGAATACACAGCGTGCACATACATATCCACATATTTAATTGTGCTTTTCAAACATATAAAGAACTAATAAATAACAAAGTGAAGGGAATTCGGTTTGAGGAAAAAGAAAGGAGAGGGAGGCAAAGATAGGAAAAAAAGAGGGAAAAGAAATCAAGAAAGTTGTCAGTCAGGACCAATGAGTCGTCTCCTTTAGCCCGTCTGTCCCTGGCTCTAATGGTGCCCCCATGCTGCGACGCCTCCCTCGCATCATCAAAGCAGCACAAGCTGGGAAGCAGCGGGTCTTTGTGTGTGCTTCTGTCTGTATCCACATGTTTCGTGTGTGTGTGTGTGTGTGTAGTCAGTGTGTGTTTCACGGACATCCCCTAGAGTGTGTGCCACAGTGAACCCTTTTTTTCCTGTCTGCTGCCAGAGTGAGTGTAATGCACATGAGAGGAAAAAGAAGCCTTCAAATCACTTTCGCGCACACGTGCACTCATGTGCACAAACGCACACACTTGACGAGAACACCTTCCCACACAACAGAGGGAGCAACAGACAGTTTCACGCTCTCTCTCTCACACATACACACCTAACTGCAAGGTAAGAGAGGGAGACACACACATCAGTAGAGAATTGCCCGTACACACAAACACACCTGCTCTCTTTAGAGGTGCATTAAGTCAGTACTTTGCTCTCCCATGGCACAAAATGACCATAATATAACCGCAGGGGTTTGATGGGGTTATTGATCAATACCAGTGACTAATGAAGCTATTATTTTTCAGTGTGCTGAGAATTCTGACTTTCAAAACCTAGTTCCTGGCCTATACTCTTTTTTGATTGTCCTACAAATTTGTGCCAAGCGACTTTTTAAGACAAGCAATCCAAATTGAGATTTTACTCTGGGCAAGAAATTGCGATATTGCAGTATTTTACACTGTGATATAGTACCTCTACCAGACATTTCTGCTGGGTTTCTGCTGTTATTAGCTTACTCATTCTATTGTGAAAAGATGACTTGTTACTTATGGGAATTAAAGGCACTCCAAGCTGTGCCAGAGACCTGTCGATGATGTTGCACCTCCTTTGTTTCAGATTGAGGTCAGCGAAATCACAGAATATCACAGAAGCCTTAAGGTTCATCAGCTATTAGGTATATCTTGAGTGTGGCCACAAGTGTGAGTGGCAATGATGTGTGTGTGTTTTTTTGTTTGTTTGTTTTTACTGTGGGCTTCTTTTCTGGTAATGATCTTGTATGCTGGCCAAGCGAACTAAATAAACACGGGCCAAACACAGTCAAATGAAGTCAAATGATGTCATTATCCTTGCCTCCCTTGAGAAATAATTCTTGATTTTTCTTTGTTAAGACTGAGCTTGTTTGTTGTGTCCATGGCTCATTTAGACTGATTAATAATAGCATTTCTAAACTAATAAACTGATCCATGGTTCTTTCATTTCTGCCTGTGGAAGAGTGGAAAATAGCTCCACTTCCAAGGCAGTCACAAGTGTAGCTGTCATGCTGTGTGGCTTTTGGAAAAACATAGAAGTTGACTGATGTTCTCTTATGAAAGAACCTACCAGTCGTCGTATTATCCAGCTCTCTTTGCCACAAGATCCCACTGACAGGCCTTTTAGTTCAGTTGCGTTTTCATTTTGATGTGATGCTGCCTGTTACAGGATATCTGCTCCAGGTTTTGCACTATGCCCTTCCACACCCAACACACAGCACAGACACACACACTATTAAGAGGTTTGCTCAAGGAGACAGTTAATTAGCATTTAAGTTCATAGATACATGTAAGACTTGTAGTCGCACAGACCCACAGAGGCACACAGATTTAATAGGAACCACAATCTGCAGTCTTCATCTCCTCATGTCAAACACGCTGCCCATAAGCGTAACTGCCATTGATGTCACATCACAGCCTCGTGTGTGTTTGCTTTGTTGATTGGACCACCGTGACACACACCTCACAGCCGTTTGCTTAAGCCAATGACCTTGCAGCTTATCAGGGGCCAATTTAAAACAACTTTAATAAGGACAGAGGCCTGTACACCAGTGTACACAGACGCACAGGCGCTGGCGGACTGAAACCACACCATGCAGAGAAACTCAGAATCTTGGTTATGAACCTGGGGAGAGGGGGCTGTGAAATTACACCACTTTCAAATAAAGGCAGACACTGAATACTATATGTGACAGTATGTGCAGATTTTGATATGGACAAAAGTTAAATATAGTGTAAAAGTAAATACAGCATTCCTATAAACCAGTTTTTATCTGTTTTTGTGAGTGACATTCAGAAGTATTGGTTGACAGGAGAAGACAGATAACCAGATTATTTCGGCCTCAGTTTAAAATTGCTGCCACTCTGTATCTGTGTTTTGTGTGTTAGTGTGTGTATGTGTGTGTGTATGTGTGTGTGTATGTGTGCCTGTGACCTTCGGAAAGGCAGGAAGAGTAACTGGGGAGCTGGCCCTGACTGCGGCACATCGATCGTGGACCCCTGCACTCTCCTGCTCAACAGTCACTCTTAGTACCAACACACACACACACACACTGCCTCATTGACCAAATAGACTTACATATGAGTGACAGGGCCAATTTCTCTCCCTTTCCTCCCCTTGCTAATTTATGGCCATTGATCTATACTGTGCTGAATTTATATACACTCATCATACTCTTTTACTCTCTCCCCCTCTCTCTCTCTCTCGCTCTCTGTCTTATACACACACTCACACACTGACACACAAAGGTCTTTTGTGTGTTTTACAATACAGTATCTGACACTTGTTCATGCTGTCTCAGCACAAGTGACGAGAAGGAAAGCGCACAAACATGCTGAAGGACTCAGGACGTTTCTGCTGTTGTGTGAAGTTGAACTGCTTGTTTTCTTATGTGTGTGTGTGTGCATGCTGTTGTCTTTCAACCTACGGGCTGCGGTCCCTTGGTGGCCTGTGACGATATTGCAAATGGACTTCCACATCATTGGCAAAATAATACACAGATTATAATGTAAATGTATCATAAACATAAAAAGCACATATTGACTTTGTATATGAGTTCTGCTATTTTGATAGGTTGTTGGGTTATGATTGTGTTTGACATGGTGTTTGCTTGTATTTCATGTCAAACACGTATATTGACATTGGTATTGAAGTTATTGCAGGCTGCTTGTTGTGTGGTGCTCGTTTGCTCTGAGAACAGGCCTGTCTCCTTGCGAGTGGATATGGGCCACTGGTATTTTTGAGCCATGAGTTTAAAAAGGGTGGGAACCTCTGATTAACCAGATTGTGTCAGCATACATGATACACTTACATGCAGGCCTCTCTTCCCTCTTTTTGTCAGTGTCTGTAATGTAATGTCTGTCTGTTATCAAATGGCCTATATGTGCAGTTTTTGTGTGCACATACTGTATAGGCCACAGTAATAATGAAAATGTGAACTGGAACCATGGTACTTGAACTGTAGTTCTCTGGTTGAAGACTTGATCTACCCACGTATCACGGTGCTCTTCTGCCCCCCTGTTCTATATTTGTTTGTGTTAATGCTGTAAACATCTTCTCTGTGTGTCCATTCAGGTGCATCTCCAGGCTCAGTGGACACCCGAGAGACAGGTGAGAGCGAGCGGAGCAGAGAGCAGATCCTCCAGACCCTTAGCGACCTGTCCAGGGGCTTCCAGGACATTGCAGATCGCTGCCTCCTGGCTCTGCACCTGGAGGTCAGGTACGCATGCAGAACACACACACACACACACACACACACACACACACACACACACACACACACACACATCATAGGAATAGGAGAAATTAAAACATGTACTTCCGTCTTTTACATGTTTGAACATTTTACAGACCTTTATGCGCCTGTGATTCGGTGTGTAGCCTCAAATCCTCGGGCAAGTGTGTGGCTTGTCTCAGCTAAAGGTGACGAGGCTTTTGCCAACTAGAACGGTTTGCTTCAGGCACACAGGCTAGGAGAGTCAATATAATGTTTTAAGTTGTTTCTTAAAACGTATTCTTGCGTTAATTATTTTTGGGATAGTTTTTTTTAGTTAGTTTAGTTATTATTATATTTTAATCTTGGAGTGTCTTCATTTTTTTTACTTGGTTTACTTTGTGAGCATGATATGTGCTTTCTTTTTTTATTAGTTTTAAATTGGTGAGCCATGTATTCACTGAGATGTCATCTTGACTTTGCAGATATGTGGTCAACAGTTTATTCACTTTGTGGCACTCGGCGTAATCGTATGTTGTTTATTAGCTGTTGTTCTGTCAGATTTAGCTAAGACATTCAACAGCACAGCCTTTATGTCAGTACGTGTGCACCTTGCAGACATGTTGCATTGCGGGTTATTTCAGGGTGATCTGCTTCTCTCAAACAAACCAAACTTCTTCTGGAAGTGAAAGAATCTTAGAAGCTAATTAGCAAAAAAAAAATAAACAAAGAAGTCAGTAATTAGGAGGATAATTTTGTTCCAACTGAAACACCTACTCTCTCCTCCTTTGTAAGCAATCACAGGTCAGTATGTTGACGTTACTGATCTTCGTCACTCCCCCACTGACTGAAATGCCGACTGTTACCATTTGAATTCAAATTATTTACCAGCCAGTTACCACGGTTGTGCCACTTTAGCATACAGCATATATAGGTAGAAATAAACTTTGGCATTGCAATTCTGCCCAAAATTCACATAGGTCCAGATGTTTTGTGTGTGTGTGGTCTAATGTGGATGCGCAAGTCAATAGTTTCTCCTTCCACTAACACTAATAGGCCTCTATCATCCGTCTCTCCTCATCCCTTCATCTACCACTATTTCCCCTTAGGATATTGTGTAGCTTATGCAATATTGTTTATGATTGGAGCAGAGAGCCCACCCCGAGGCTGATGTCTAGCTATATGCTACACTCCATTGACTCTCCCCATCTAGTGAATTTCCCCTGATAGTGGTACCAGCTAAATGAAGCCATGAGAAGGAGAGCAAGTGAGGAGGGAGGAGGTGGTTGAGGTTAAAGGGGTGGGGGTTCAAGAATGAGGAGGAAAGAGAGAGAGACAGCTAAGTGGGAGAACTTGGAGGCTGAGGTAGATGTAGCTCAACGAAGAAAAGGGGCAGAAATGGAGGCAATGAAAAGGGGGAGTAGATGTTGGCTTTGCCTTGGAGGGAGGAGGCATTCAGTCATTTAATTTTATAGCCTTCTGCTCAAGGCACTGTGATTGTGGCATAATGAGAGTATTGACTTCTTATGTCAAGGCAATAAAGAGATGTGCGTTGATCTAAACGTAAACACTGAGGACCTCAGACTATACTGTAGGTCTTAAGATGGATAGAGGAAATGAGACATTTTTACAGGTTCGGCTAAGATTCACCAGATCCTCCTAATTAGGCCCACAGCCTCTCAAGCGCTTAAATCTCTATGCATGTATGACATTTTTATTCACTTTATTTATGTTGGTTTTAACTGTATCTTTACAACATTGCAAATGAGAGTGACCTTAGTGTTTCTAGAGAATAAATAATGGTTTGAATCCTGAATTAGCCTCTTATACCTGACAGGCATAGAGGAAACTAAGCCGTAACCAACCACAAACATATCATGCCATGACATGAAAAGATAAGCACATTGTTGTGCATACTGTTTATTCTGTTTCTCGTATGGTTCTTTGCATTGAGAGCTTAAAATGTTTATATTACACAACAGGGATCAGGGTCTAATTTTGTTTCTTTTTTTTTTTTATCAATACGTGTGGTTGGTGTTGGTTCTTGGCCCCAGGTCACATACAGGTTTGGGAAGTGTGGTTGTGCTTGTGAGGTAAGGCAGCTGGTTCCTATATTGTTTGGGAAAATGAATAAGGTAACCTTGGTTCCTTAACTGTGGGTGGATGTGCTACCTGGCTGACAGAGGAAGGCTGGTTTGAGCTCCCAGTGCAAGTATCAAGCCAGGTTTGACTGGATAAATAAGCAAAAATATTGGCCACTAAAGGAAACACTATAATCCAGTGTTTTAAGGTACTGGGACACCACGAGTGGTAAGAATAGCTTCAATCCACCCTGGCATTGATTCTACAGGTGTATGAAACACTATTGGAGGATATGATTCACCACTGTTTTCTTTCTGGACATGAAAGAACTGTCTGCAGAACAAAGTAGACTCACAGGGAACCTCGGGCTGCTGTTTTATCGCATGACCTCAAGTGGAAGGCCTTTTTATGAACTGAAATTCACTAGATCTTTCAGCCTGTTTTACCTGAGTCATACACTATATTTTTTCACCGTACAATACATGTCCTCAGCTAATCCCATTTTAGGGCTGAAAAGCATCCTCCGAAATAAAGCTCCATTCATATATCAAAGCACAAGATCCTTGTCTGCCTTTACCTTTTATTAGCCATCTTCAGTGTTTTCAGGGATTCTCTCTTTTTTGTCAACACCTTTTTCCTCTCTTTGTCCATCTTTGGTGTACTGTTTTCTCCATAGGCTATTAACTTTTATTACACAGCCTGAAATGGATGGAGAAGAAAGCGAAAATAAATTTATATGATACGCTATTGTAACATCTAATCCTCCACCCTCTCTTTCCTCTCCCTTCCCTCTCCCTCTCTGTGACATCCATCTCTCCATCAAGGGTGCATTGTTTCCACTATCTGATCCCCCTGGCTAAGCAGGGCAACTACGCCATCGTGGCCAACGTGGAGAGCATGGACTACGACCCACTGGTGGTCAAACTGAACAAAGACATCTCAGCCATAGAGGAGGCCATGGGGGCCGGCCTGCAGCAGCACAAGTTCCAGTACATCTTCGAAGGTTGGTGGGGGCCAGGGATGTAGCAGAGGTTAAACCTCCAGTTAAATACCGTATAGCCTACTTTACAGTTTATCCACCTTTCTCAAGGTAAAGTAAATATGATATGAGCTCAATGTGGATTTATGTATCACGACTTGACCTTTGGAGACTGTGGTGCTAGAGAAATGGCCAAAGTTGAGGTAGCGGTGGATGGGATGTTTACAGTGGGCTGGGGAGGAGAGGAGAATAGGGACAACTGGGGCGGGCATACTGCTAGGGTGAGGAAAACGGATTAGGGAGATGAATGTTGCTGAATGGATTTTGAAGGGATTTAGTGGTAGATGGAAGACATGACTAAGGTGAAATATGTTCATATTTACTTTATATTTCAACAGCAGACCTCAGTGCTTAAGTGCTCAAGTGTTTAGTGTCTGAGCTCACAATTACATAGTCTCTTTTTTACCTTGCCTATCTCTCTTCCTCTTTTTTTATCCATTTCTCCTTCGTCGCACTTTCTCACACGTAATTTCTTTCCTCTCTTCGCCTCTCTTCCTTCCTTCCTTCCTGTCTTCCCTTCTATCCCTCTGACCCCTCCTTCCTGTAGGTCTGGGTCATCTGATCTCCTGCATTCTGATCAACGGGGCCCAGTACTTTAAGAGGATCAGTGAGTCTGGTATCAAGAAGATGTGCAGGAACATCTTTGTCCTCCAGCAGAACCTCACCAACATCACCATGTCCCGGGAGGCTGACCTTGACTTCGCCAGGTCAGACTAACGCACACACTCAGGTTTAACTGATATGATTTTGTGAAGACCGAATGTGATTATTTGTTTGGATTGAAGCTGCCGTTCACAGACATGTTGAGTCAATTTTTAACATCTTAATGGCCATTTGTATGTCCTTTCCACCAAAAAAAGCATAAAAATAATATATTAACACATATTTCATGCTCACTTGTATTGAATCCAGTCAAGATGAATTAGAATCATTTCAGGTAGCAAATTTTTCAGACAGTGTAATATTGATCACATGTGCAACAAATACATAATCAAATCAACCACATACCAAACTCACTGAACTGGAAACACAGACTTGCCAGTTACCAGTTTTTCAGCCTACACAGCTTGACGCATCAGTCTAACCTCAGTACGCTGTAACACAGGCACGCAGCATGTCCCGAAGTTCTTACAGCAACTATGTCAAAGAGGTAGACAGATGGTCAAGCAGATCGTCAAACACACTGTGAGTCTGAATGGACGCTGTTGTGGGCTTTTATTTCCTATTTATACGTTTATTTTTCCTGGAACTACCTGCTGTTGCCCAGTGGTGTCTGGCCCTGACAGGCATGGGGGAAATCAGCGCTCTGATATCCTCCTGAACAGCACATCAAAGAGAGAGAGAGAGAGAGAGGAGAGAGAAAGAGAGAGAGAGAGAAGAGAGAGAGAGAGATTTACAGTATTCATATGATTCTTCTCTTTCACATGTGTGTTTCCCTGACAGGAGAGAGAATGTGAGAGGAAGCGGTAAAGGCAAAGACAGACAAAGAGAAGGAGGGCTGTGGGCAAGGCTGAAATGAGGAAAGTATGAAAGGAGACAGAAAGGGTTCGTGTGAGATTCCAGTTTGTCAGCTGGAGGTTGGATTTGCAAAAGGACATAACAGTTTTTGTTTAGAGGGATCAGCATGTAATCACTTTCTCTTCCTCGCTCTCAGATTCTCTTTTTAAATACGAGATGGAGTCACACAGAAGAGAGAAAGAGCAAGGCTAATACACAGCGGTACATTTTGTTGTAGAATGTGTGTTTTTGTGTGTGTGTGTGTCTTCACTTTCATATCTTGTCCCTTTCCAACTCTGATAAATGACTTTCTTCCTCGGTACCTTTATGAACATATGTGTGTTGTTGTCTGTTTGTGTGTGTATGTGTGTACATGTGTTGACAGTGTTTGGAGGTGGAGGACCATTGATTACAATGTTGTTTCTCCCCCCTGTCAACTTTCATTATGGAGAAAAGCCAGTGATGGCTTTTCTGTCCCCTCTCTCCTTCTCCCCCTCTCTCTGATTACACGGCGTGGGCGGTGTGTAGGTGTTGATTGGGAATTGCAGTGCGCATTGTTTAGACATTCATGGTTTTTTGGGTTGACCAGCCTGCGGCTCCCAGACTCACACACATACACACACGCATATACATATAATCTCAGGCACACACGGACACTCCACTGAGCCAATCAGCATTTTCAAATCATCATATTCATGGATAGGAAATGCATTTTCACATGCACACGCCCACGAGTGGAGCAGATCATTTTTGTCTGTAAAAGAAAGGCTAATATGATTATGACAGTGAGATTACACGATGCGTTTGTGCTCTAATAAAAAGAAGTACAACTTTGATTATTTCAACCTCTAGGGATAGAAAATATATTCCAGGCACACACATTTGTCTGAAGTTTGCATACATAATATTTGATGTCGCTGAAGTTACATGAACATACTGCATTAATAGTTGTGAGTTGTGAAATGCAGAGGCTAATAGAAATGCATGCAGTGTGCAAATCAAAGATTGAGCAGATGCTGAGAAAGGGAGAGTAGGAGGAAGAGATTGATGAGATTCTTTAAAAAAAAAAAACACCCCTTAAAGAAGTGATGCCTGCAAAATGAGCAGCTGTACTTTTTAAAGCATATTAAGCTGCTAAAGTCCTTGTTTGACAAACTTAATCTTACAAACAAGATCTCTGTATTTTACAGACAGAATGATGGACTTGAGGTGATAAGGTGATAATTGTATTCTGAATTGGATATAGAGCATTTGGAACAGACGTTCCGGTGGCGACACCGTTACCAACGACCTATAAGCAATGTTAGAGAGAAGAGCAGCAGTGCGAGAAACAGGCTGAGGAAGAGTGGTTGAAAAAGGAATATTCATCTGTATTCTGTGACCACCTCTGGAGAAACAAGAGAAAGAGAGGAGGAAGAGAAGAGAAAAAGCAGCAGGAAGCTTGTTTTTGAGAGAGGCTGCTTATGGTCGGCTGTATGCGAATATATTTCTGTGTTGTTATCTGTGTTTATGAATGTGTGTATGTGTGTGTGTATGTGTGTATGTGTTTAGGTTGTCTTTGTGCATGTGTATGAAAGAAGGGGATTGAGGGAGACGGAGGCAAGGGCACAGTAATAACCATTGATCTGAGTTAGAACTAAGGAGAGGACCAGTAACCAGCACTGCAGAACTCCTGAGGACGGACACACACACACACACACACACACACACACATACAGAGACAAGCTCTGGAGCTGCATGGGCAAACAGTGTCACCTAGTGGCCAAATGTGTACTCTATATTTGTGGAAAAATCCTTTGACAACAAGTCCAATGTTAATTAGGTACAGGGTGTAGAAACACTTACTATGCTGTGTGTGTGCATGCTTGTGTGTGTTTTGTGTGTGTGTGTGTGTGCGCACATGTATAGCAAGATCCTATTGGGTTCCCTTGCCTCTCAGTCTGAAGTTTTGGCACTAGATCAGCTCTTAGGTCAAGGTCAGCACACACACATGCACAAACACACACATGCAAGCACACGTACAAGGGGTGCACACACACACACCATCTGCTCAGAGACAGCACAAGAGCGCAGTCCCATCCTGGAGTCCTGGGTGTGTCACTGCAGTGTCTGATCAACGTCACATCTGTGTGTGTGTTCGTGTTTGTGTGGACTGTGTATGTCTCTGGTTGTGTGTGTGTGTGTGTGTGTGTGTGTGTGTGTTGACTCCCCCATCTCCATCAGCATTGTCACTCTATCGATCTCCTCCTCTCACTCTCCTCTCTGTCCATTCCTCTCTGTTGTATTGTGATTCCTGAGAGAGGCAGAAGTGTGATGAACGTGTGAAGATGTGTTCTATCTTGAAAATACCGTAAGCCCTAATACAGTAGTTCCCCACCAATCTTAAATAAAAGGTTCAATAAACCAGTGTTGCCTGGCAACAGTCCACTATAGCCTATAGAGAGAGATTTTTGTCTTATTTTGCTTAGCAACAACTTTCGTAACTGTAAACAGATCCAAAGGTAATTTTCTGTCAATGAGTTTTGAAGATGAAGCATATTTGTTTACTTTGCAGCTTGGCTGGCAAGTGAAAGCCTTTAAAAAATGTTGCAGTTCCCTTAATGCCGCAGCTATAACTCTTTGGGCTGGAGCTTTTTTTTTTCCTCAGACAGCATTTTCCAATTTACCAGTCCAGTCCACCAAACACCCATCAGAAACCTGTAGTCATACACATTGTCTTGATGGTGTGTGCATATATGAATGCCCCCTTTTTCAAAGCCATACAGTTGCTCAATATGGTTGATGTAGCAGGATGCAGTTTTTGAACAGTTTGGCTAAGGTTGCTTGGCTTAATGTCATAAAACCCCCAAGTTTGTCAAATGCACATGTAATTCCTTAACTGACACCAAAGGTTGCAGGTATCCCCACTGGCTGCCCATGTGTAGATTTATTAAGCAGCTAGATAGCTCGTCTGTATGATAGTGTGGGTGCTTAGCAATTCAACACGCACAGGTCGACTAAGCCCAGAATTACCATTCTGTTGGAACAAGCACTTTTCCTGCAGCGCACCAGTAGAGAAGCTACACTACCGAAAGTGGGTTGACTACACACTACAGCTATGTATTTTGTACTACAAGATGTGTGGAAATGTGTATGCATGTGTGTTCGCTGTGAGCTCATGTCTAAGTACATGTGATGTCTACCACTCTGTCTAGTGCAGCAACTTTTCAAGATATGTTTTTTCCAGACTCACGCAAAGAAATGACAAACTCAGAGGAACGCGAGACACACACACACAAACACTATCAGAAACACACACATGCAGTGGAGCCCTAAGCTGCCCAGTGACCCGTGTAGGCAGGTTGCGGTGCTGTCATAACATCCCCAGCTAGCGGCGGCCAGTCTGGTGACGATAACTCGCCAAGCCCCTTAGCCCACAGCTAGGCTAAACACTAGTCTGACAGGCTGAGTGTAGAAATGCCCCAGGGTTCAACCCACTGCACCCACCTGTCTGCTACTGGAAATTACTAGGATGTGTGTGTGTGTGTGTGTCTGCCTTTTTTCGTGCATGTGTGTACTCTCTGCACTTTGCAGTTTTGGAGTGTATCACTTCTAAATTCCTGTGCCTGTCCATGTGTATATGTCAGCGTATAAAATGCTTTTTTTTTGGTTTGTTTGTTTTTTTCTTATTTGTGTGTGTGCATGCATGTATGTGTGTCAGAACCCCAGTGTGTGTGTGTATGTGTTTGGGTGACAGGTTGGTGTGTCTACAGAGAGTGTGGTAATAAGTACAGTTGACGGCCGTGTCAGAAGGTAGTGGGTGTCAACAGATAAAACTGTTTGTATTTAGGCTCGGCTTCGGTGCACTGTCACTTTGCTCTGCCTCTTCCTCTCTCCCTGTCACCTTGTGTCTCTCTTTTTATCTCCCTCTTCCGCCTCTCTCTCAGTCCCCCTCTCTCTCGTCGCTTTTCTCTCCCTGTCTTTTTTTTTTCTATCTACCGTCCAACCACCTGCATCGTCTTTGCTGAATTGTTGTTCCCTTTCTTGCCCTCTCCTTCCAGCCCCTCCCTTTCTATGCTCCTGTGTTTGTTTGTTTGTTTGTGTGTGTGCATGTGTGTTTGTGTGTGTGTGTGTGCAAGGTGCAGCATGATGGGACTAGCCTTTGCTGATGAAGCCTCTGTGAGTGTGTCCGTGCGCTTGTATGTGTGAGTGTTAACGTATGTGCGTTTCGCAGCGTGATGACAGCGATCTTTACTGATGAAGCCTGTGAGAGCAAGCGTGCGTGCTTGCATGCAGGGGAGATGTGTGGGATTGTGTGTGTGTGTGTGTGTGTGTGTGTTGTGTATACACATGGCGCAGCATGATGAGACTGGTCTTTGCTGATGAAGCCTCAGTCTGTGTCTCTGCAGACCTTTCCTCATTACCAAAGAGACAAATGTGCTGCTCTGAAGGGAGAGAGAGGCAGAGAGAGGCATTAGAAAGTGAAAGAGGAGGATAAGAGAGGAGAGGAGCTCGAGAGAAGACAGAGAGAAGACAGAGCGAGAGAGGAGTGGACAGACTGAGATGGAAGTCAGCAGCCCTGTCGTCGGTGTCGGCACCCCTGGCATTTGTTACCGCAGCAACAAGCCTCGGTTCTGGCTAATGGAGAGGATCATCCAGAGAGTCTTCCACCCCTCCTCCTCCTCCTCCTCCTCATCTCTCCTCCACTAACTAATATGTTGTTCCAAATGCGCTGACCGAGGCAGCCTGTAATGGCCTTAATATTGTACACGCTGGAAATGAGGGGAAATGAATTGTGCTGATTCTTGTCTTTCTCTCACTTTCTCTCTCTCTCTCTCCCTCTCTTTCTTTCTGTCTTCCTCCTCCCATTCTTCTTCTATCCCTCCATCTCTCCCTCGCTGTCGTGCCATTGACATACATATCGGTTCGTCCTCTGCTGCATCCACGCATCATAAATTTGCTTAATATTCTTTGTATACGAGGCAAGCGGGGTGGGCTAATTAAAATTTAATAGAAAGCACACCGCGGTGGCTGACACACGAGTGCGCATAGACACACACACACACACACACACAAGCTGATTATTGAAGCAGTGCTCTTGTGGTTGGGAGTTTGGATGGAAGCAGGTGGAAATTAGTGGAGTGTGTGTGTGTGACAGAGACTGAGTGTGTGTATGAGGGAGTTGCGGGGGATGGGGGGGGTGAGGAGTGCAGGGCATGCAAATAACATTGTGTTTTGGTACCACAGAGAAAGAAAAAGCTGTTCATTATCTAGCTATATCTGTAATGGATAGGTGGGAGCCTGTGTGTGTGGGTGCTTGTTTATGTGTTTGTGGGTGTTTGTGTGTGTGTGTGTGTGTGTGTGTGTGTGTAGGTGATG
>OMLB01055680.1:0-10577 GCA_900302555.1 Myripristis jacobus
GTTGCTCAGAATTGCCTAAAATTGCCCGGCCCCGACCATTGCTGCGCAGCAGCTGTAATTGTTATTGTTACAACCGACATTAGGCATACATCTGCGCAAAAACGCACCTGTCACGAAACGCACGCCACCGTCCTTGCAAAGAGGAGTCCAAACATAATTGAACACTATTTTAACAATTGCACTATTAATGGAAATATCCAATTCAACATTAACGAGCCCATATAGCCTGATGTGACATGATGATGGCGCTAGATGAAAAAGCAATATAGCGTCTGTGTTGCTTGGCAACCGTTCTGTCCACTCTATCTTGCTTGGTGGAAGAATGAATAGTTCTCAATTTTATTGTTGCATTATTACCAATAAATTATTGATTTTTTTCTTGTGTGTTTATTTTATGGGCTATATGTAGGGTAACCGTTTTATAAAAGCAATAAGCCCCTTGAAGCCGTGAGTTACAGTGATTTTACATCGGCGGAGGGGCGTTCTAAGTGCCTCAGAACCCACGGCTTCTCGGGGCTTATTGCTTAATCATTTGATAATCTTATTTCATTTTCCCCACTGTTTGTCTGTGCACTGAACACTCTGCTGTCCCAAATGCAGTGGATTTTTCAGACATTTTTTTTTTCATTTTTTTTTTAAAGCTATATGTGACCTATACATTTTATTATAAATATGTAATTTTTCATTATAGATTTTTATTATAGATATAATTTCTCCATCAAATAACTGTATTTATTCAAGTTTACTCACCAAAAACTAAATTTTACGATTACGATTGACCCTTAAAGATTACATTTGAACACATCATGATAACATAATAATTTAACTTAATACATATTTTTTTACTGAATAGCGCTTGAAGTCAATGCAACCTCTCAATAATGAGTAGCGGACATTAGCTCAGTGAGACCTGAGTCTCTGTTCTAACTGAGAGCCGGTAATGATCCTCATTCCTGTTCTGTCCTGACTTGCAGGCCAACTCGGCTAAGATGCAGTTCCCTGGTGCTGGTGCTCGGTTTTTGTGTGTCACTTGCATCTGCGACAGCGCCATCGCTTACTCTTGTTAAACAGCGCAACATGTTTGGCTCACTTCACAGGGGGTATGGTTGGTGCCACGGGAACATTTCAGATATCATTTTATTTTTCACAGGTCTCATGTCTCACTCAACGAAGGGAACAGACAGTGATTACTAACATTAACACCAAAAGAACAGATGCTCAGTTGTCGGCAGCCCCTGTGATAGAAAGCACTGGTTGTAGCTGCTACAGGTCCAAAAATCTACACACTTTCTGCTGTGTTATACATAGGCCTGCCTCTTCTCACGTTTTGCTTGTGGGTTCTCTCCCTTCCTCCATCTTGCTCCCAAAGTTGGCAACTCGCACAGTCAGATCAGATGTTTGTGTCACAGTAATTAACGCCTGTGTGCTGAATAGTGTTCTATACAGATGATTTATAATCTCCCATCTTGGGAACAGCGAGATGAAAGTCAACCACACAACTCGAGACCGTGGACATTTGTTCTGCGGTTTTGGTCTCGCTTTCAGAACCGTGACACCTCGAGGAAATACAGTGTTTCCAATGAGCACTTGAGGACACTAATAGTATGCCACGACTGACCAATCAGAACTGAGTATTCCACTGGGCCATTTGAAGAACTACATGATGTGTTTTGTGGTTGCAGGGTGTTGCTCAGATTGGGATGGAAATATCTCGCCAGCTACATCAGGAGTTACACACAAAGATAGTCTACATTACACTGCAGGAAATTAATAAGGTTATCTACACATAGTACATTTAAAGGGACACATCTGACCAGAGGTGTTTTGTTGTTGGTTATGATTTACTATGAAGCTGCATAACTGTCTATACTCAGTGTGGATGTGAGGTTACTCAACCCACTTACAGGGTTGATTAAGTGTTGACTGACTGACTGACTTTATTTCAGACTGTCTACCTTTAACTTCCTTTATAACAAAAATAAAGAATATACTACACCCTGCAGCTCCTGTACCAATGGAAAGTGCTCAAAGGGTTTGGCTATAAACAAATGCAGCCATGGACCCCGTGTGCCATGGAGGGTCACGGTGGAATGCATAATGGCACTGTGCCACTGGCAAAATCCAGCTGTCCTGGTACAGGTGGTGCCCACAGGCCCTGTCCCATCCTGGGACGTAGTCATTACAGATACAAGTTTGTTAGGCAAAGGCGGAATATACAGGGGACAGTCAGTGGCAGGAGTTTGAAGCAGGATTCTCCAGCGGTCCAACATAAATCATCTCAAGCTCTTAGCGGTGTTTCTCACCTTGAAGAGCTTCCTTCTGTTTCTCAGTGGGCATCATGGACACAATGATAACGGTGACGTATATCAACCATCAGGGGTGTTTGTGTTCCCATCAGTTATACATGCTGGCATGCAGACTGGTATTATGGAGCAGCAAACATCTCCTGTCTCTTAGAGTGACACACATCCCACAGGTTCTGAATCTCAGGACAGATATTCTGTCCAGGGCACACCACTATATGGAGAATGAACTGTGCATCCAACTTTTGTGCAGCAAGTGTGGATGCAATACGGCCGAGCTGCGGTGGATCTGTTCATGTCAAGAGAAAATGAACTGTCTGCACTGTTAAAAAACCAAACAAAAAAAGTATTCAGATACTGAAGTTGCAGTCAATTGCAATGGCAATGATCAAAACTTTGAAGCTTCGAAGCATTTGGGTCAACCCTAGACGCTTGCATTATCAACACATAAGCACGATAAATCTTCCCATGCAACATCTGCAGTGCAACCAAAGGAATGATGCAGCAGTACCAGATTTTCTCATCTGAAATGAATGACTTTCCATGGGGGTGCAACAACACATTCAGCGGATTAAGTGTGATCAAGGCGTCACTGATGTAGGATGGAAGCCAAGAGCCACCGGGCAAGAGCTCACTCTGAATGACTGGAGAATATTTTTGAACAGCCAGAAAAAAGACAGCCTTAAATTTACTAGATCTGCACTAGCGGACCTATATATCTCAAAGGGTAGAGCAAGCACTAACATTGCAAGGGCTGGGGGTATGATTCCCTCTATGGCTCAAGAGGCAGAGCATGGCACTCACACTGCCACTAAAAGGCTCTGGATGGGCCCACCGGTGGCTCATCGGTTAAGAGCGCGTACCATGTACCAGGGCTTAGTCCCGATCGCAGTGACCGGGGTTCAAATCCGACCTCAGGTCCCTTGCTGTATGTCATCCCCTCTCTCTCCCCTGCCTTTCCTGTCTATCTCTACTGTGACTGTCAAATAAAGCAGAAATGCCAAAAAAAAATAATCTATAAAAAAAATAATAAAAGGGTCTGGATTTCCCCTATGCTATGAACGTACCTCAAGGTACTGCAGGAGCTCTGGATAGTTTCTACCTGAGGACTACATTGTACACATTTTAACAAACATTTATTACAGCTGAATGGCTGCAAACACATTTTGGGAACGAGAACTGAGAAAACAACACTGGCTATACTTTAACAAAAATACTATATATATGAAACAAGTCTAACCATCCATCCCAAAATATTAATATCAAGCCCAACTTCCTTTTATTGCCTCCAAGCCGGGCCAGTACCAGGCCAGTGCAGGTGAAAAATTGCTCCAACATTTATAACACTTTGGCCATTTAGTTCTCCTTTTAGGACTCAACCCAGCAGAACCGCACTGAAGTGCTCTGCATTAGTGAGACTTTCACCCACATCAGGACCACAGCTGGGCTGGAAAAAGCCAAAGTGAGCTGGGACTCCCTGAACCAGCACTGTGGAGCAGTCAGCTAAATACATGCCAGTGATGATGATATCATGGTGACCATGGTGAAGACAGTAATTAGGCTTTAAAATAACACAGTCCCAGCATCCCAAGAATGATAGAATACACATTCTGGAAGTTGAATACTTTTGGGGGTCACATTCAGTACAGGGGCAAAAGAAGCCCTCGCCCTCATACTATGTTAAAAAAAAAAACAAAAAAACAACTACGATTGCATCAGCTGAGAATTTCTCATCACTGCTTAAATGTGTAGTAAAAAAGTTATGTTATTAATATTACCACAATGCCAAAATTTTTACTTTGATACCAGTCCAGTTATAAGAAATTTGATTTCAAAGCCATACCATTACAGACAGATAAGACAGAGACAGACAGAAGATGATGTAATTTAACAAAAGACTACAAATGTAGGGATTATATAAAGGTACTAAAATTGCCTCCATCGCTACTGGGTACTGAAATTTCAATTCTGGATATTTGGTCCCAAAGACAGTAGATAGCACAATTGTACAAACTTTGTACCATCTAACCACCAAAAACTGTGGAGTAAAAAAAACACACACACACACACACACACACGCACAGGCTCTCATGTGTGTCAAAAATCAATATCAAACTTTTCTAAAGTCAAAAATCACTGCAGTGGATCTTTAAATAATTTAAATGGGAGGACGAGCAACTCTAAAAACTTTTCAGCACAATAAATCTTGCTGCTGCACAACTCCCTGTGCCGCTTGCTTGTTAGCAGCAACACGAAAAAAAAACAGCACAGAAATCACCTACAACATGAATTTCTGGCAAAACCAAGTAAATGTACATAGATATATATTTTCAAAGAGCTGTGGTGCATTCCTCAGTACTTCATGCAACACCACATATACTTTTATAACTTTCCATGTTTGCAATGTTGACCTATACGTGTTGATCAGACGAATATTATTGGTACTTACCAGACACACTCTGTCGATTGGAGTCTGCCTCTCCATTACTGGTGTTGGAGTTGCTGGGGGAGCTGCTGTCCACTCCACCCAGCAGGGGGCGCAGGTGGCTCACTGACACCTGCTCTATGAAGGAGGTGCCATACTTCCTGAAATACCACCACTCAAATATCTGAGAGAGAGAGAGAGAGAGAGAGAGAGAAAGAGAGAGAAAGAGAGAGAGAGAGAGACTGCACTGTTGCCCATGGCCAAATAATATAAATAAACAAATGTAAATAATATTCTCTAACAAATAGCGTGCTATTAGATGCTGTTGTGATTGACAACACACAAGACATAGTCACTTTATCCTTTCTTAAATTTAAAAAAAATTGGATATTGATATTTACCTGGGTATTGTATTGAAATGAGAAATTCTAGTATCGTGTCAATCCTAAAACAGGTAATTGGGGCTGGTAACCCTGCCTTTGGCGTTGCTGTGTAGCTAATTTTAGCACCCATTGAATCTTGATTCCATTCGTTGAGTGGAATCAGGGAGCAGAGAGGAGAATGAGGCTTCAGTATAAGAGACAACCTTGTCTTGGAAAGGCTTTTATTAAGACTGTTAAGTGTTTTTTATTGAGATTTGTAATATGTGATAATTATTGTTGTTTGTTGTGGACCCCAGGAAGAGTAGCTGCTACTTCGGTGGCAGCTAATGGGGATCCAAATAGAGGAATAAAGAAAATAAATAAATAAAGACATCCACACCACCCAAAAGTTTCTCCCAATTAAAAATCCATGACCAGAGTCAGACAAGAGGAAATAGTTTATTTACACTCCACTGGCAAGACACCACTGAGATCCCCCAAATTTCCTCACCTGGGGGCAAGCTCCTGGCATGAAATTTTAATGAGCCTCTTGTTTTTTCATCTCACAAGTGTGAAGTTCAAAATGCAGCTATTTGGGCTCCTCCTTTTTAAAATGTATTGAATTTCCTCACCCAGAGTGGACATCGGAGCCCTTTTTGAAATCCCACACAAAACAAGGAAACCATGTGTAAATGTTGCTCGTGTCACGGTTTTCTCGCTAATACGCTTCCATACCCTCAGGGAGAGGAGCAGATCAATAGCACTGGATCTAACACACAAACAAATTACTGGTCACTGACAGAATGGTAGCTGGTGTGCTCTTTCGGAGTCGGGTAATTTTGGCTGCACACGTTCAGAATTCCAGGTAGAGAAGCACAAGAACAAACGTAACTGTACCTGAATCTCCAATGAGCACAGCATGCATCACCTAGGGAGTTTAGAAAGCTATTTATTTAAAGTTGTTAATCTTCGAGGTCAACAGTTAAAGTCAGGAATTACTTAAAAACTCACTTGCATGCCTTTTTTGCATTGTCAGTCTGTTAGTTTGTTATTGCATGCTCTTCTCTTGAATTTCCCTCATTGGTTTCCCCTGGTTTTATCTTTCCTGTATCCAGTCGGAAGGAAAGAACAACCCACTCTGTTAAGGTATAAATGTGAAAATGCTCATCCTAGAGGTCTCTTTGTTTCTAACCATTTCTTACTTGCAAGTTGACTGTCAAACGAAATCTATTGTCTTCACCCTCTGGTTCCAAAGCTTAGCAGGAAAACCTTCAAGCAACAGTGATGCTGAAAATGTTTGGGTACATCAGGACAGACTTGTAGGCAGAGTTTGTCATTGAACCCTGGTGGCACTACGGCACAGGTTCACTCTCAGGAGAAAAGATACCAGAAAATGCCATTCTATTAAGATTTCATGCATTCTGCACCTCCCAGACCAACCCTGTCTGCAAAACCGTGCAAATTAAAAAACACACAGCCGCGTTCAAAAGCACGTCCTGTATCTATTAACAAATAATTTATGTGTGAATAATTTGCGTGACCATTGGGATTATTCATAGGACAGGTTATTATTGCGGGGGATGACATTGCCGCATTTCAATATTGGTGGGACACATCACCCCATCCCTCCCTTAGATTACACCTTAGATAAAGTGTTTTATCTCCAGGTAATGACACATTGGGCTTAGACATTATTAACATCTGCACCTTGAGCAAATTCAGTTTGTTCCACAAGTAGAAATTCACCTGCAGGTCCAGGATATACTGAATTTCATTTTTACTGATGCGTGGACTTCCCTGGGTCTTCCATTATGCACCGGCATTTCTCTCATTCATTTGAAAACAAATACAGTACTTTGTATTCTACATGTGTTGTGCTGATTTACAGCAAATACGTCTTGCTTGACCTGCATATACAACCTGCAAATGTTCCACACTGCTACACTAACTCTCCCCAAGAGAGACATTTTCACTTGGACCCGGCAGCTCCTGGCACTTTATCCAATCACAGCATATTAGAGAATAATGTTTCTTTTTGACTGAACTGAAAAAGTACAGTTCAGTACAGTTCAAGTGTTCTCTCTAGTAAACACTTGAGAGGACGTGTGGGACCCACACACTCTGGTGTGTGTTCACTTGCAGTAGCAACTCCATATTTTAGGCTAATTTAGGGTTACGATGAATAAAACTCACACAGGCACTTTGGGCAGCTTAGGGGTCTTTTGGGTGGGGTGCAGGAAGGCAGGCAAGCGTCATTTAGTGGACTTATGGCGCTTTTCCACTACTACGTACTCAGCTAGACTCTACTCGGCTCACCTCGGTTTCGGTGGTTTTCCATTACAATTGAGTACCACCTCGCCGTCGGTGGGGGCGTCATAGCAAGGCAGCCACACCACCAAGCACGGAAAAGTCTCCACCTCTTCATTTGATCACGGTACTGGTTTGCATGCCATTTTCCAACTTTTCCAACTTCAGCGATGATCAATGCGCACGGTCGCTGTTGCCGTTTTCTTTTAAAAATGCCGGGTTTGGTTTTTGTGAAGGAGTCACTCTCATGTGTTGTCACTCCCTGTCCAATCAGTGGGCTGCACGGCATTTATGTCACATTTCGGCTCGACTCAGCTCACTTGGAACCCTGGCCGAGTAGGTACTAAACTAGTACCTGGTACCAGGTACTACCACATAATGGAATGCTTACAAAACGAGTAGAGTCGAGCCAAGTAGGTAATAATGGAAAAGCGCTATTAGAAGGCCTACAATCTGGAGCCACGTATTTCCACAGAGCAAAAGTGGTACAAAGATGTATAAAAGTGGTGACAGATGTATAATGATTGTGCAAGAGTAATGGACTTATGGTCGTGCAAATAGGAGATTTTCATTGTAGTTTGCGAGTTAACTGAAAGAGCACCACATGTGCTTACTTGCTAACGTGGAAATCAGCAGTGTGTGATACAATACAAGTTGTGTGAATGACAAAAATACCATCGGTGCGATTGTGTTCTGAGAGCTATACTGAGAGCTGACATTTTCTGTTTCATGCAAGGCCAGAGTTAACGCACATGTTACAGCATCAGCCATTCAGTACACCCAGACGGCCCGCAACATGCAGCCACACTGAACTTGAACTTAGGTGCTTGTGCTTCTATATTTCCAGTAAAGAAGTAAAGAGATTATTTTTTAACCTGCGCATGCCTGGAAGTCTTTTTTTTTTTAATTTTTTTATCCAAGTTAGCAACAGTTATATTAATTATACTGAAAATAGCCCTAAGATACAGCAGTCAGCATCCCAGAGAAATGCACGATTAATTGGACACGTCTGCACAGGTGCACGAATCGCCGCATAGTGGTCCAAAGCCCCTATTATTACTGTTTCCTTGGGTTTGGTACCATAGTTACCTGCACACGTGAACAGACAAACGCACAAGCACACACAGACACACACACACAAAAGCAGGCAGGCATGACCCGCACCCTGGGCTGTCTCGGTGTATAATGATGTTGCCGCTGAACTGACATAGCACATATTTGCAGACATTCACCTTTTAAACTCAAAGCCCATCCCTCGGCAGCGTGTGTAAATAATGAATGAATATAGTTTGTTAGTATAATTGACATTCTTCAGGGTTACGGTTGTAACTTTTTCTGAGTTTAGAAGGAGGTAAAACGGTGCATTTTCCCTCCCCTATGCTAAATCGTTTAAAGGAGTTCAAAAAAAGTTTCTTGAGACTAACTTTCCTGTATTTTCCCCCGGGGCTCAGCGAAAGCTCAGTGTCAGTGTGCACAATGCAGTGTGTCGGTTTAGCACAAATGAGAGCATGTCCAGGTGTCCTTGCTAAATTAACACTGGCAGGAATGAAATGTCAGAAACTTCACTTATGTTGTTACCATAGAAACAAATGATCAATTTCTCTCTCTCTCTCTCTCTCTCTGTCTGTCTCTCACTCACACACACACACACACATTATTTTCTAAGCTCTCAGCTAATGTTCTTACAGATTGACTTCAATTTAGTGAATGATCGCAAGGGTCACACTGCTCACAGACAATAGATGTAAGACATATTCCTGTGTCCTTGAAAATGTTACGATGAATGGGAATATGATAGAGAGGGGTTTACAACAAGGGAAGAGAAGAGGTGCAAGACCAGGTGCAACGAGACGAGAGAGGTGTGAGGAGGGGCGGGAAGCAATCAGTCAAGTCAATCAATTTCTGTGGCTCGGAGTTATAATAATCGCTACACAATAATAATGACTGTCGTTAGCTTATAACACCTGACAGGAAATCATTAAGAGATGAAGGATTCATGAGTTTCTGTCATTAGTCCATTGTCATGACTTCATAACGAGGATGGCCATGAGCGTTTGTCATAAATTCACATTATTACTATTCTGTAATCAGTTTGAACAGCCAGGGAAACTGTTATGGGATGAGGGCTGAGGCGAGGACGTTTCCTCTGAAACAAACAAAAACAAAAATACAGATGCTAAATGGAGGCAGGCGCACAAATGGTACATGCCATGTATGCTCAAGGGTACAACACTACTTATGCTGTGCTTGATTTACTTCACTGTTATAATTGCTTTGCTGCTCATATTCGTTTCTGCTTACGTCTGTTTTACTCATGTTTGTCCTTGCTGATATCTGTTACTGTCTGTGCTTGTTTTTTGTGAATTAGGCTGCTTTGTAATTGTTTGTTGCCTTGTCATGTTTGCCATGTTTGTGCCGCTATGTCGACCTGTGCTCTACTTTTATCATAACTGCATGCAATGATATTGTTTTAAACCTGTTTTTTTATTTTATTTTAGGCTGCCAAGTTTACATCTGACCAGGGACTACGGATGAAAACTAGCCTTCTAGCTAATGCCGGCATGTTTACAGTATACTGTTCATCAATATGCATTGTCAAATAAACAAATAAATAAACAAAAAATAAAACATGGACATACTGAACAGGACCCTACTGTAGATGGACAGGCGGACGCTGAGGAGGTCTGCATGTGAGGCTTCATTTGTCAGTGGTGCGAAAGCTTCATTTAATGCCGAAACTCATGGGATGAGGTTGGAAAAAAAAAAAAAAAAAAAAAGGAAGACAGCCAGTGACAGTCAGTGTTTTGGGGAACAATTTAATACGGCTGTGCATTCAAATACCGGTCTGACTCAAACAAACAGCTTCAATTATTCGAGGTCGTATCTCATCAGCACAGCTGCCAACGCTGTGCTCGATTGCAACTGCTGACCGATGCGAACTATGACAATCCAATTAAATTACTAAATTGCTAAAATTGAACTGACCAAATTGATCTGGATGGCACGGTGCCAAGTGCATTGTGAAGAGATACTCCAAGACCTGATGAAGAATCCTGATTTCCAAGATGGGAGTTGGTAGAGGAGCTGCTGCTCTAAAAGGATAACTCTTGTATTTTTCAACCTGAATGCACTCGAGTGTGTATATAGATATATATATATATATAGTGCTGTCAAAACAAA
>OMLB01055683.1:0-20641 GCA_900302555.1 Myripristis jacobus
AATTACAGCCTCACACTAAACACAAAGGGCTGGTATGATTATGAATGTAGCAATAATAGGTGTGTGTGTGTGTGTGTGTGTGTGTGTGAGCAGCATACATTGTGGTAATTACCCAAAGCTTTGATACATTGTCATACACACACACTCAGACACACAGGGCCTTTTTGTATTGTAGTTAGCTTTATCTAAAAGACCATTGTTTGTCCGCTGCACTAATTAGACTGGAGGCTTTAAATATGTGAAGTGGGCCATTGTGGCTGGCCAGTGAGCAGGTGGGGTGAACAAGAGGTCAGAGCAGGATATGGTGTCCTCATCGTCCCTAAAAACTTTATTATGTCTGGTCCTTGTTATGTATTCACTATGGAGGTGTATCTACAGGTGCAGAGAGTGCATTTCATCACTGGCCGTCTGTGTCTGTCATGGAGGGAGAACTATATGTTTCCTAATAATCTGAAAATGAAAGGTGTAGCAGCTGAAGCAGCTTGTTGTGGTGTGTGTAGAACAGTGTTATAAGATAAATTTGTTTCCAAGACAGCTTACTGTGACACAGTAAGCTGTCTTGTCTGAAGCCCGAGTCTCTACTCCAAAAAATGAAGTTGTAGCTTGACAATAGGGCTGGGTATTATTAAGAACCTCACGATTCGATTCGATTTCGATTCTTTGGGTAACAATTCAATTTGATTTCGATTCGATTCGATATTGATTTAAACACTTCGATATCGATTCAGTAATAAGTCGAAATGCTTAAGGTTATGCTTACGTTAATTTGACACACCCCAGCTGAAATAAAACATCTGCCGGTGAGTTTATTAAAAGATAAATATTTTTATGGCGCCGACACTGGAAAGCAGTAGCCTATATTTAAATATAACTGTTAATATAAATTGGTTGTAGATAAAGATCAGTTGTGTTAGTGAGTCGCTGTCACCTGTTACATTAAAAATGACTGAGAAGTCGGCAGAAGTATAACTATCAGTCCATGAAAAAAATATTTTTCCAGCGGATATTCTACTTACAACATAATTGAGCTAGCAGAGCAGTTTTGTGTTGCTACATGTGGTATTTATTCAGTTTGGGGAAATCACGAAGTCTAGAAAACATGATAAGCCCAAATTTGGCTGGCTGACAAGGACTAGTTAACGTCAGATCTCATGTATTTCCGCAGAAATTGAGAGAATAATAGCAAAAAACTTTGATATTTTGAGAGCGATATGCTCACAGTATGAATACATTTTGATTATACATTTAATTTTGTTGGTAATAGTTGTATAATCGCATTATTACACGAGAGGGTGTGCTTGACCGTGATTATTGTCACTTCAGTGATGTGGCCAGAAACGAGGTGCTTGCGCCGAGTTCCTTTAGCATCAAGCACGCCCTCTTGTGTAATAATGCTTAAAAGGATGTGTCGAGTTGCATCTGTTTTGGTTTAGCCACAGGTTGCTGCATAACATCGGCATGGTGTCGGCTAAGGTGGTTGTGCAGGTTCGTGGTATTATTATTGGTATAATACTGCCTGGCACAGTTTACACACGACTTGACTCTTGCCTGTTACCTGTGTTCCAGGGTTACATTTAAATCCAAAGTGAGCCCAAACGTCAGATTTTAAAGTCGCAGGCGCCATCACTTTTTGCACTGTACATGCTGCCAATAGGTCAGCTTTTCAGGAATTTTTCAGGTGTAGCATACCATTGTTATGCGGACGACATCCAGCTGCATTTCTCTTTCAGACCAGAGAATATGCAACGTCTCAGCATTCTGATGGAGTGTTTGGCCGCCATCGAGGGCTGGATGGTGAACAACCTCCTACAGTTAAATGCGGCCAAGACCGAGGTGCTAATAATTGCCTCTGACAGTGTCACAGCCACGGTATTAAAACATCTGGGACCCCTCAAAAACAACGCCTGTCCTAGTATTAGGAACCTTGGTGTGCATTTTGATCAGTTAATGCTCCTGGATATGCATGTGAAGTCTCTGAGTCGTAATTGTTTTTTGCCAAACTGCGTTCCGTCATCTCCCACTCAGAGCTGGAGATGGTTTTACATGCATTTATTTCTTCCAGGCTTGATTATTGTAACTCGCTTTTCACATGTTTAAACCAAGCATCCATAAATCGTCTCCAACTGGTCCAAAATGCAGCGGCTAGATTACTCACCAGGTCAAAGAAATCATGTCATATCACACCAATACATGCCGCCCTACCGGTTCCTTTTAGGATCCAATACAAGTTACTACTTTTCACTGTTAAAGCTATCCATGGCTGCGCTCCCAGCTACATCTGTGACCTTATCCACTATTACACCCCCAGTTGCTCTCTGCGGTCAGCTGACCAGGGGCTCCTGGCAGTGCCTCACACGAAATTAAAAACTAAAGGTGATCGGACCTTTGCAGCAGTAGCACCACGCCTTTGGAACTCGCTTCCTCAGGCTCTGAGAGCTTCCCAGTCCGTGGATAGCTTTAGAAAGCAGCTTAAAACTCATATTTTCCGGCAAGCCTTCTTAACGTAGGCCTGAGGTTATGTCCTCTCCGTTTTCTTTTTTTTCCATTGTACAGTTGTATGGTCTTGTTCTTTCTTGCTGGTGAAATACTGCACTTGCACCTTATGTCGCACTGCCTCTGGCACACAGCTATGGCATGATGTTTTATTGTTGGTGATGATGTTGATGTTGATAATGTTGTTGACGGTCACCTTACTGTTTTGTCTTATCTGTTTTTACCGTAAAGCACTCTGTGTATTCGTACTGTGAAGGGCGCTATACAAATAAAATTTTACTTACTTACTTACTTAGCGCTGCTGCTACGTGCTTCCATGTTGTAGTTGTGTACAGTGTGGCTTCCGTCCGTACAACGCGAATCACACAGAGGTGTTGCTCACCGCGCCCCCTACTGGTTAGGAGTTGAATCGATTCAGAGGCTTTTCTGAATCAATATTGAACTGTGAAAAAATATATTGCAATGCACTGATGAATTGATATTTTTACCCACCCCTACTTGACAAGTCAGCTTAGTTAACCTGAACACAGTGTTAGCTAGTTAACAAGCTAACCAATGTTGATTGAACACTGGTTGAGCTGGCCTCGTTTAAGTGTTGATACAGCAACTCTGGTGAGACTCAAACCCACAACCTTTGAATCGCAAATTCTGTGCCCAGTTGCACCACAGAGCCACATTTAGGAAGAACCTTAACTGATTATGGGTCATGTGGTTATTTTCCATTACAGTCAGCTTGTAGATTGAAATAGAGTGGGCTACGTCATGCTGTCCAAACTCCTACTGCAGATTATTATGTTAATTCCAATCCAATCCAATCCACTTTATTTATATAGCACATTTCAAAAAACATAAAAGTTTATCAAAGTGCTGCACAGTGATATACAAGAAAAGACACAATGGTTAAGAAAATGAGGATTAAAATGAAGATACAGATAATAGAAGAAAACAGATAAATTTAAAAGAAGATAAAAGTCATACAACAGATTTAAAAAAAAACAATAAAATTTGAATAAAAACAAAAAAGACAAACAAAAACAATAAACTTTGATAAAAAATAAACCCAGGCAGGATGCTCCGTGTGATGGATTACCGATCTCAAGACAGTTGCAAGTCCCCTGCTAGTTGATTTTCATATCTTGCTGAAATAAATCGAATAAACAGACACTATTGGCTGCCCAGAATTTAGGATCCATGCATCCCGACATCTAAAAACAGCGTGGCGTGCTTTGGAAAATGGCCGGCAGTGATGCAAAATGCAAAACACTGCTGCAGACCTTCAGTGCTCTGAGAAATGGAGTTCCTTTTCGTGCTTTTTGTGTGTCATGGCAGTGCATAACACACAAAACATGGACGTATTCGCTAATTTATGCAGACATTATGTAACAAATCATGGTGATTATGTGATGTATTTCACTTGTAAGCATCCCCTCTTTCTCCTTTTCCGCCCGTCCCGTGCGGGCTTCAGTGGCCTTCATTAAGATATGTCCCGCTGGGAAAGGCTACTTCCTCCAGCATGTGAGAGACACTGTGGCCTTTTCTCCCCGTATTTACACCATCCCGGAGAAGGGCATCCGCAAGCCAGACAAGACGCAACAGGAGGGTGAGTCCCCAAACAAAGCACACACCTCTCGAAGGCATCAAACATTGCATCACTTTGCCGCTACGTCATAAATCATCATCCCTGCTCAGTTGTTAACTCCTCTCCTGTCTGTCTGCTCGTCTTTCAGAAATCAAGCCGCCGGTAAGACATAGATTATTTCTAATCATCTACTGAATGCAGTGATAATCTCAACTCAAAGATTGTTTTTTAGCTCGTGCACAATCTGATCGTCTCTTTCGACCAGGAGAGGCCGCCGGAGACGACCACCGCCGTGCAGCAGGCTCCCACCAGCACCCACAGTCCTCGTGTGCCTGGTACACAGACCTCCAAACACACCGTCCATATTCACTCAATTCAATTCAATTCCATTAGTATGACTGTATGCACTATACAGCCGCCAGTAGCACCCATTAGTTCCAACACAGAAAACATGCTAAGTAATGATCCCTCTTTTTGTCCGCCCTCTACATTTCTCCTCTTTTTGATCCGCAGTGGCGAAGCCCACGCCTCAGCCAATCATCAAGCTTTACCCGCCTAATGAGCGCTTCGAAACACACACGCAAGTCTCACGTGAGTTCCTCTGAACGCCTCAAGCTCACCAGCAGAAAACCACAAAATATATTCTCTGTGTTATTTTTTTATTTCATTATTTCATCACACAGTCAAACAGAATAGATTCACAAGCAGAACATGAGATTTGAGAGCAAAACTATCGACCCTGCCATCAAAAGTGTTTTATTGCAAGTGCATTCACAAGTGAAAATTACAGTATAACTATGGATGTTGCCAAGCTTGTCGCTCCGATCAAGACTGGCCAATAGAGACATGTCTTACGGCTTTCAGCGTACGTCCCGTGAGATTTTGCTCAGCAGAAAACAAAACCTTTGGATTTGCAAACAAAATTTTAATCATACATTGATTTTACTTGCAATAAAACATTTTTTGATTTCAGTGGCAAAAGTTTTGCTCTCGAATCTATTTTTTTTATTAGCAAATCTACTCTGTTTGCAAGACACAAAAAGCTCTCTTAATTGTCTACATGCGATGAAACTCGGCACTCTGTTGCTCTGCTCTGTCGGCTCTCAAAAAAACTGGTTTTCCCCTTGAACACTGAATGCACATGAATGTTTGAAAGCGCTCCACTCTGCCTTAGAGGAAGCCGAGCAGCTTTCACTTTCTATCTGCCTTGATGCCACCTGAGGGTTGTAACATTTTGACAAAAAAACAAAATAGTGTGAGCAGAGGCCTTCAAATACAGCACTGGTTTGAGCAAGGTTGTTTGTTACCCTTCTCTAATAGCTGTTTCTATTAATACTCAGCAGCTTTACTTCCATCAATGGCTTTGGCACAAATTTTGGGTTGATACAAGCCTTGGGTACCAGCGTCCGGAAAATGCATCTAAATCACAGCCGTGCATCTTAATCTCTTTCCTGTACGATGCATCTGCCATCATCACAGTCGTGTCTGCACTGGTGTGTGAAACTGTCCTCTCCGTGCTCCCTCCCTGCAGCAGAGACAGATGAATGCAGGCTGAGCAGGAACATTTGTGGCCGTGGAGAGTGTGAAAACAGCCCGAGCGGCTACACCTGCCACTGTCACCCCGGCTACCACCTCCACCGCCAGAGGAACATCTGCGTGGGTAAGAGAGAGAGAGAGGAGGAAGTTGCGGGAACGGGATGAAAGGCGAGAAATACTCCGCTTCCTGGAAGTGATGTGCTGTGTGTGTCAGCAGTGAGAACAGTAGCTTTTTGTCTGAAGCCATGTTAGTTTTGGCGTTTTGTTGTCTCCTCTCTGGTGTGGCTCTAAAATTTCTTGACTTTTTTTTTGTCACCTTCTTTTCCTGCGTGATTTGTCACACACCAATGCCTTTTTTTTACATTTTTCAGAAATTAGTGGAAGATTCCCTCTGCACATAGGTTGTGAATTTAGTCTGGCAACAGTATTTAGGCTATCACCAGTATATGCTCTGACTTTGATGCATTTTAGTATATCATATAGCAATTTAAAAGATTTGAACACTCTACTAACCGAGTTTCAGAAAGCAGTTGTTTGTTCCTGGGTTTGGTCTTGTCTGTCTGACCTGGGTGAAGTCCTGGTCTTGGTCTCCACGTCTTCACTGTAAAGGCCCTGTCGCCAATGATAAACTGATGCTCGTGTTCACAACAAAGCAGCATCTTTGATAAAGTTCTCCAGCAAATGAAGCATCACTGCAGTGACTTACCAGATTCCCCTGAAACCTTCTTTCCTGCAATGATAATTTGATTGGTTGATTTTTTTGTTGTTGTTGTTGTCTCTGCACCCCAAAAAACAATCAAAAATGTAATAATAGTTGTCATTTTGAATGTTTTAATAGTCACTGTAGTAGAGGGTGCGCAGACATGTTTCAAATGTTTCAGTACTGTAGCTATCTAACAGACACTGCATGTCATGTGCACAGTGTCCATAAATTACAAATCGCAGCACGCAAAGAAGCCTTCAGACAAATGCCCCCAATCTTTAATTTTTTTCCTTTATATTTTTATATTTTTTGCAAGTAATACATCCTGAGCAGGTGAAATGTTTAGAGAGCAAATTTGAAAAAGCGTATGTGATGCAAAATGTTTTCTCATTGTCTCTTACTTGCAAAAAATAAAAATGTAAAGAATGAAAGACAAAGGGCATCTGTCTGCAGACATGTGGGTGGTAATATATTTCTATAGATATTGTTATCTCGATAGTTATGGTACTGTAGATGTGAATTGTCTTAACCCTGATACTACTGTAAGTATGTAAGTATGTACAGTAGGTACAGTAGTAAGTATGCCTCATACTTCCTACTATAAGTATGAGACAATTCAATTATGTGATAGAGGAAATTCTTGCCAAAGACATGATCGATGTTGCACTGGGTGGAGAAAATGGGAGAAATCCCTTCCTGCTGTGTCCTCTGAGCTCCGAGATCCTCTCTCACCGTCTTTAATATTTAATATGTCGTCACACTGAAACGATAATGTGCAGTTAATGTAACTCTCCCACTCCTGCCGGTCAGATGATGATGAATGTGACTCAGAGCCGTGCGGCCACGGCAGAGGCATTTGCGTCAACACAGACGGAGGCTACCACTGCCGCTGCCATCAAGGCTACAAACACCTGGTGCATCATGGGAGACTGAGATGCGTGGGTGAGTGAGTGAAGCTGCGGTGATTGACACGCTGAAATGTTTTTAATCTACTTTATCAGATTTAACAGTGGCTGTAACGTCTCTGTGCCACAGATGTGAATGAGTGCTCCAAGCAAGACGTCTGCGGCGTCGGGGGCCAGTGTGTGAACGTGGTCGGCTCCTACAAATGTGAATGTCACAAAGGATTCAGGAGCAAGTCGCACCATCACCCAACCTGTGAAGGTACACGACTGGATCTCACTATTGGTCATTTTCTGTATTCGTACAACTTTGTATTATAGCGTCACTTAAACTGTGCGACTCCTTATGTGCTCAGTTGATTGATTTTTTTTAAATTGCATATACATATACACATGTAAATTGTAAAAAATGATGCAGAAGTATGAAACTCTTTGCCCTATACATATCCTCCCCTAGCATATCTACAAGAAAATAAGGGACAAGAGTTAACAAAAGAATAATTATATGATAGATCATAAAAAAAGGAGAAAGAAAACACAAGCAGAGACAAATTAACTAATAACTCAACCATAACAACATAAGATACGCTTTTTTTTTTTTTACATAATTATGTAAGTATGTAAAACATGCACCGTCTTATTTCAGATATAAATGAGTGTTTGAACCCCAACACTTGTCCCAATGAGCAATGTGAGAACACACCAGGCTCCTATGAGTGTATTCCCTGCTTACCCGGGCATGAGGCGCGAGGCGGGACCTGCTACGGTGAGAGCCGCTCTGTCACACCGAAAAAATTTATTGCATCGCTGAGTTAACACTTGAACTTCCTGTCAGTGTGTTTTTATGAGGCGCTGCCCACTAGTGTGCAAGCAAACTGCAAGAACCTGCTTGTGAATACAAAACAATGTTGTTGGCAACAAGGGCAACTGGGAACACGAGGCCCAGGGTGGAAATTTCCCAAAACAATCAAAAATATCATCTGGCTTTATTGCCCATTCAAAGCAAGTCAATAAAGGGCAATTAGAGCAGTGCTTTTCAAAGTGGGGACAAACTGGGGTGAGGCGGGTGGCGGGGTTCTCAGCACAATGAAAAATAGTTTAATTTCACTGTTGCGTAATTCACTAGAAATTGCAAAAAAAAAAAAAAAAAAATTACTCAACATTGGTAATACAAAAAATTATAAAAAATAAAAAATAAAAAAAAAGAGAAGAGGAAAAAAAACACCAGAAAATTCGAAAAAAAGCACTTGAAAATGAGCAAATAAATAAAATAAATAAATGAAATACTTTTAAAAATCTCAAAAATGATTTAAAAAATATACAAGAAAACTATTCTCACAATTTTAAGCCAGATTAGTGATGCTGGATTGATGTCGGATTTCTTGTGTTTAAATCCCTGTGAAAGGCGCCTGAACGCAGCTTACTGAACACAAAACCAAAATATGTCCTCACATAAGCGTCCCTAAAGGGCAAAACCAGAATGTGAAAAAGTTTGAAAGCCCTTGGATTAGAGAACTTTTTTTTTTTTTTCCATTCTGTGAAAAACCACAGCAAAGCCAGCTCTCCAGCGCTCCTGGTGAGTTATTGGATCACTGCTTCTTAACTCCACCCAACATTTTTTGTTTCTGTTCGCCTGCTCCTCCAGACATCAATGAGTGTCAGAAGCACAGTGTGTGTCCCAACGGCCGCTGTGAGAACCTCCCTGGCACGTACCGCTGCCTGTGCGACGAGGGCTTCCTCCCATCTGCAGACAGCAAAGGATGCAGCGGTTAGTAACCAACTCGTCACCTGCGCATGGGACTGCGTTTGTGCCAGCGCTCATACAATATTAAAGGCACAGTGAATGGGGAACTGGAGTGTGTGGTGCAGAGTTTCACAGACGTGTGTGTTTTCCCTCCTCCCGAACAAACAGACATTGACGAGTGTGAGGATGACAGGCTGTGTGCCAACGGGCGCTGTGTTAATACAGAAGGCTCCTTCCAGTGCCAGTGCTACCCGGGATACCAGCGCACACAGGAAGGCAGCCACTGTGAAGGCATGAATTATTTCTCATGATTAAAAAAAACAAACAAAAAACCTTTATGTTGGGATGGTAACAGTGACAGATATACAGAACTGTTTTGGGTAAATTTTCATCAGTCTAACAGCAGTCTGATTGTTTGTTTCACAGGATAATGCACCAAACAAAGCTTTGAATCTTATTTTCATTTGTGGTGCCTGGGCTTTGACAAAATAATCACAGCATATACTTTATCTCATCATAACACCGACTGCAGCACAACTTGATTGCACAATATAGGGCTTTATGGGAATAATAAGAAATATATTTCCCCTTGGCTTAAACTGCAAAAGTCATTTCGTCTCATATACAGTGTTAAAGTGTTGTTTTTCTTAAAAGAAATGAAAGAATCTGACACTTTTTTTTAAATGCTATTCAATTTTTTTTCCCAGAATTTTTTTTAATCAAATGCCATTTTTGTGATACTTGTGGGCTGATGTGCCTTGTTTCCCAAAAACTTAAAACAAGTGAAACTGCATTGGAAACAAGTGGAATTATCTCATCCTCCTGGCAGATTTTTTTCTCAGTTGTTTTAAGAAAAAAAAAAATTTTAATACTGAATGAGGCTGGAAGGTCACTGGTTTAAGTCACTGTCTCGCCAAAACCAATATAATATTGCTGCCATACAAAGTTAAAATGTAAAAAAAAATAGTTTTAAAATTTGGTTCCCAGAGACAAAAAGTAAAACAAAGTCTCATTTTGCAGAAAGGAGAGGAAACAGTGTTCTTGATCCTCCAGGCGAACAGCAGATTGTATGACAGGGAGTGCAGAGCTTGTCCAGGCTGCACTGAGCCAAGGCGTGCATACCTTCTTGTTTAAAAAGCTGGTTGAAGTCCTAAAAGTCCTGATCATTTACTTACGTTAAATAAACTAAAATAATCTCTGAGTATTTATAGAACCCAAGCTTGACTTAACCTCAAGCAATTAGCTGAAAGTTAATAAACTAAGATGAGCTGTTGGGTCCAGAGTGAGACTTTATTTGGCTTGTCTGCTGTTGACAGCACAAAAAGAAGATGCTCAGCTCATTGCCACTTAAGCCCTAACCTGACCACATTTTTAACCTTCACCCCAACCCTGAAACCAACCCCAATCCAGATGCTGAATATTAGTTAACTACTTTTTAAGCTTTGTGACATTCAGCTGAAACTCATAAGACTTTTCAGTGATACTTGATAGTCAAATTGTGCATCATTAGCGCTGGACTGCCCGAATAAAGTTTGACTGGATCCATTTAGTCTTGTCCAGACGGTCTCACATATCGACCCGTAAGCCTGTGCACCTCAGACTGCTGAACCACGGTCTGCATCGTCCTGTGGCACCAGTGTTTATTTCCTTGTTTCCCTTTGTTCAGACATCAATGAATGTGCGAGGCCATCTAACTGTCAGAGAGGAATCTGTATCAACAGCATGGGCTCGTACCGCTGCGAGTGCCAGAAGGGTTACACGCTGGTTGGAGGCAGGAGATGCCAAGGTCAGTCTCCACCCGCTCCCGGAGCCTTTATGATCCGACCTTCATTGTAGGGGGAAAAAAAAGCCTGCTGTCAGTTGCTTCCAGGCTAGCAAATTCTAACATGAAATATAATATTTGAATGAAATGCAATTGGAAACCAGCCGAGTTTGATCAAATTAGACCCCCGGTGGTATGGCCCCTTGAGGAAGAAGATCGTTTTCTGCCTGATTTCATGACTATTAGTGGCTCTGTTAGAATATTGTATTTCTTTGTTGTCATCTTTGGATATGGGCATGAAATATGACTCTAAAAACCTACACTAAACCTGTGCTATGCTATTACTGTGCCAATCAACTGAAAGACGTTTTCGACATTCAGGACACCTTTTTATTCGCGACTCAGCTGATGATGATGCATGTAATTCACATTTTATTTTTTATGGTGTTTCAGAGTTTGCATGATGATTGACGAAACGGTATAATCTCACCATCTCCTTTGCAGACATCGATGAGTGCGCGGCAGACAGGAGTCTCTGCCAGCCCTTTGGAACTTGCGAGAACAAACCGGGCTCATACGTGTGTGTGTGCAACCACGGCTTTGTGCTGTCAGAGGACAAACACAGCTGTGAGGGTAAGCCTGCTCTGATACCTGCTACTTTACTCTAGAACCTTGTTGAAACATATTCATCTCACAGCTTCACTCAGACCTGAAAGTGTGATCCCTGCCTGACCCAAAACTGAAACCTTTCTGTCCAAACCCAAACCAAACCTCTGGACCTGAAAGCCCGAAAATGATTGAAATGGGCCATCATGAATTACTAATGCCTCTGTTTTCAACAATACTTTTGAATGCGAGCCTGACCTCAATGGGCGCAATGAAATGTAAAATACAGGTCAGTTTGGCAAGCCAGTTTTTGCGATCCTGTCTAGTAACCGCATTTTGGACTCTTTAACTCTAGATCTCTACCACAGTCTAACACATTGTTTTCCCTGTTTTGTGTCTTGCAGCGGTTCAGATACAGACAGACGACAAAAAGGAGTGCTACCTGAACCTGGACGATACTGTGTTCTGCGACAGCGTCCTGGCCACCAACGTCACCAAGCAGGAGTGCTGCTGCTCCATCGGGGTGGGATGGGGAGATCACTGTGAGATCTACCCCTGCCCAGTCTACCACTCGGGTACGTTTCCAGTGCACACGTGCAAATGGGCTTCTAACTCTGTACAAACACTGTGAGGGTCGGGGTGCCACTTGGGTCACCCATGATAGAAATGTGCATATTCAACTAATAGCATCCACCAAATAAAATACATTATAATAGGGCTTGGTGATTATTCAGTATGATCGTTTGGCTTTCAGCAGAATCATATGGTGATTTTGGGATATTTTACCACATACTTGTGCTGTCTGAACTAACAAGGAGCAAATTATTATTCACAAACTGTAAACTGTAAGAGTTTTGTTTGACATTACATTTAACATTACTACTAAAGGCATGAACATTCATTTGTTTATTTAAAGAAACAATATAATTTACGTGCTCAAATGAGATTATATGTGATTAAATGATTATAACTGAGCAATGAGGCTTCATAGTTGTTAATGATCCATACCGGTCACTCACGCCACTGTTACCCTCAGCTTTGAAAATAGCTAAGCTGCCTTGTTTCCCATGTTTGACCTGGTGCTTCTTGTAAATCCCCCTCTAACCTCATGCGTAAACATAAACTTTGTTTTGGTGTAAAAATATTGTCTCTAAATGCAATAAATGACATACTGTTCTTATAACTCCTGTACTACCAAGTCTGTGCACAGACGCAGATGGGGGATAGCCAGTAAATGGCAGACTGTGTAAAATTACATAGTGTACTGTTGATGTAGTTTTATATACAGAAGTCATCTAGTAGTTATGATATAGGCTAGCTCTACATTTAAAAAAAAAAAATCATCCTGAGCTTTGTAATACTGATTTCAACCATATCACCCAGCCTCACATTATATCATATTCTATATTGTGTGCATGATGTGTGGATTATTTTAATTTACCCGTTTGCTGAACTCACTGATCGTCCTCTTCTTTGTGTTTTCCACGCAGCTGAGTTCCACTCCCTGTGTCCGCAGGGCCGAGGTTACTACAATGAGGAAGGACTCGCTGACTATAGCCTGTCTCTCCGCCGGGGTAGATATTATGTAACCTGAGTCTCTGTATTAGCACACACATCACAGTTTATCTCTGAAAGTATACGCTTTAATCTTTAATTTATTCATAACTTATTTTGGAGTTTTTCCCTGAAGGAGTTTACCAAACAAGTTGGGGGCAGAAGATTTGTTTTGATGTTTTGTTTATCCGAAAGGCCTAATCTAAAATTGTAGTAGAACTGTACCTGTAAGGAGTTTTTTGCATTCTGAAATTCATGGTTGCAGCTTCAGTTGAACAGCTAAATATGATTTTTTACATTTATTTCAAGGCTGTAAAACTTTTTTTTTTTTTTTTTAAGTTTTATAATGCATGTTAATACTGTAAATACTTACAAAAAAGAGCTGTTATTGAAGTTATGAAGGGTTACTTTAGTATAGTTGAGCAAGAAAGAGTAGCAACAATACTTTAAATTGCCTAATCCCTACTGATTTTTTTTTTACCAAGCCTTAAACATAGGTGGATAGTTAATCTAGACCGTCAGGGGTAATCAATAATATTTTTAAAAACCCTCCACTGACAAGTAGCCTTCAGTCATCCCTCCTCAAATGTTGTGAGTAATCTTCCTGACACTGAGATGGGATATCCTGCCTTGTCTCCAGATATTGATGAGTGCGTGCTGTTTGCCAATGAGATCTGTAAAGAGGGTCGCTGCGTGAACACACATCCAGGCTACGAGTGCTACTGCCAGCAGGGCTTCTACTATGACAGCAACCTTCTCGAGTGCATCGGTAATTGCTGAGATACATGCCATGAAACTGGCACACACGGTTTTACCACACACACACTGTATTTGTCATTGATGTGATGATATTTGTGAAGGTTTTAAATACTGAAACAAAGCAGAGCTGTGCCGAGTTACGCAACACTCTGACTCCCCCTTTTTTGTTAATGTTTTCATCACTGAATCCTGATGTTGTTCAACGCTGCGTGCTCTCCTTCAGACGTGAACGAATGCCACGACGAGTCTCTGTGTACGAACGGTCAGTGCGTCAACACCAGAGGCTCCTTTTACTGCAACTGCAACGCCCCCTGGACCCCGGACCACAACAAGAAGAAGTGTGTGATCACCACAGTGGCAGGTGACTCAGCTTGTAGCTTTCCCCCCTTAATACCACGGCAACTTAAAGAGAAATGTTCACCTTTTTTTCTAGGGATTTTTAGGTCAGCATATGTGTTGTTATTGTCTTTGTGTCTTTGTAGTCTATTTCTATATTTTTCTGTAGATCAGTTTCTGAAGGTTTTCTGTTCAACTGCTGGTAGTTTTTAAACTGTGCTATTGAAATACAGAAATTGCCTTGACTGCTGCTTCAGTCTTCCGGCAGCCCAGTACAATGAGGTTGGGTATTCATTTGTGAAGCTCAAACTGTCAAAAAATACATGTGGAAAACTCAACGGCAGCAACTCTTACCAAATCACAAATGACACGATTACCCAACATAATCCACAGCCCTCGTGGAGTGAAGCGTTTGTGCTGTGGGGAATATCTTTTTCTATTTTTTGCATTTTTGTTGAACCATACCTTCAGTTCTGCTTCTAAACTGGCGAGCCCGCTCCAGCTGCTGGAGGATTTACCGCGAGTTGTTGAGTGAGTGTTGAGCACTGAGTCGACCTCTTTGTCGTGCAGATGTGAATGAATGTGAAGACCCAGCCAACTGTAAGAACGGTCGCTGTGTGGACACCGCAGGGTCCTACTACTGTATCTGCTCCCCGCCCTGGACCCTGGCCACCGACCGGAACAGCTGTGTGACACCAGAGGAGCAGGCTGGTGAGTGGAGGCAGATTATAACGAGTGACTGTGCAGTGGTGTGCAACATGGAACATGGACAGGGTATACTGGGGAGCAAAAATCACAGTGGTGCCTCTGCCAATCTTTGACTTTACGCGATTCATTTTGATTTATGACTCACTAGTCGGCAATTTGAGAAACCTTTTTTTAAACAGTTCAAGTCAGTTTGAATTTTTAACCAGAATTTGATTCAGGACCTTAAGCCAAAATTTTAGATCCATTAAAGTAATGCATGCAATAATCCTAACTCTAATAAAATCTGGAATAAATAACACCACAGAATAATATATTTATTATGGAAAAAAACATTCATGCCAAACAAAAGTTGCAATTCTGTGAGATCACCACAACATTGGGTCTTTTTTTTTTTTTTTTTTATTAAAAGAATCCTAAATTATTTGATTCAAAGCACTTCATAGCCAAAATCAGGGCAATTCATCCCATTTATTTAGCAGATCGTTTCAATTAAATGGATCTGCTTAGCGATGCAACAATTCATTCTTTGCACCGATGCAATGAATGAATTGTGCACGCATGCAGGAGGGAGCGTGGATGAGATGAAACGCTGGTTTCAGCTTGATAATACCTCACACTCTTCCTCAGTGCCCGGTTGCATAACACCAGTTTTCTAGGTCGCGTCAGTATCATCATTCTGAGTTGAGAGGTCAAACATTCTCTCCATAATGTCCTGTGCAAGTGGAGATTTTAGAAAACTATGTGAGCAACTAGTTCTGCTCATTTGCATATTTACAGTGTTTTCATCATCAGAATTTTTTTTCGTCAAGTTACATTGTGAAGTTACATTCCCTACGTAACTGGCTATATTATCATGTAAGGCAAAGAATAAGAACACCAAAACTGCACCATCCTACATGCACCAGTATGCATTTGCATCAGTAGTCATGGCTGAATGATTGATGATTTACTGTTTCTTTGAAGTCATGCTAAACTAGATCACAAACAATGCATCTTCCCCAGTCCTTGGGCACAAACATCTCACTGTGTGTCCTATAAAAAGATTACAGAATCAGTCAGCTTTGAGTCAGTCTTCTCCCTGACCTAATCCCATGTTCTGTGCTGTGACTTTTTTTTTTTTTTTTTGCCCAAGTACGTATCAAAAAACAAATTTGGCTAAAGTAAACCAATCAGGAAACTGCTGCCTTGTCATAAATTTGGATGCATCTACTGATAAGATGAAAACAGTTAATTAATCAGTTGATATGTTCATGTTATAGTGACAGGAGTCATAATTGCTAAACTATAAAGTCAAATAAGACACTGCACAGTAACATTACACAGAATATGATAAGCACTGTGTAAATGCTGTTTCATTTCTTTCTGCATTTTAGCTTTAATCAATATTTAGTGATACTGAAATAAACAGGTTATGGTCAATGATTAATACCGTAGGCATATGGAATGTGTACTTGTGTGTGTGTGTGTGTGTGTGTGTGTGTGTGTGTGTGTGTAAACCATACTTTTAATGGGATGACCTCTGGAGTTCTGAAGCTGCAGGACCTTTTGTTTTGAAACTAAGACCCTGGAGTTTCTTAATGTTGTGATGCTGATTTTTACTGTCGAGGAAACAAGAAAATATTTCATGAAAATGTCCTTTTCAGGCAAGTCAGTGATGTGTTTACAGTCATTTGATCTATGCTGCCATCTTACATGATAGCTTTTTATTAAAACTATAAATTACTGTGAGGCTGCTAAATTGTGTTTTGTTTACCTAAATTTAGCAAATTAATCATGAATTGGCTCATGGGATTAGCAGCAGATCCAGCATTAATCTTACATCTGGCATCTGCAGAGATGTGCTGATGTATTTACATTTTTGTGGGGGGTTTTTTGTGTTTCACTGCTGACAGAGAGCCAAAATAGCGGGATAAAAATAACAAGATAAAATTGTGAATTTAAAACCACAAAAAACAAAAAGGTACTTGGAGAATAACAAACATCCACCGGTGCTGGAAGGAATACTCTAATGTTTTCAGCAAAATACCCCTTTGACTGACTTATCCAGACTGAGTCAAGATGTTTGATACCATTTTCACCTCTGTACGCACAGTGGTTTGGTTCCCATGGGTAGCGTTTGGTGTTAGCTTAGCATAAAGACTTGAAGTCTATAGGAGTCGTTAGCCTAACACCGTAAAAGTGAAAAAATAAACCTTAAAGCAACTTCAAAGCTGTCTTACGTACACAGTGTATTGTGTATTTGAAATGCATGTCTTGGAATTATTTATTTTTTTAAATGAGAGTCATTTAAGTTAAATGGTGGACGTGTAACTGCTGAACACATTCATCCTTCCGTCTATCATAGAGATCCATACACTGCTGAAGGTGGAGGAAGATCCAACACAAATTAACTTCTTCTACCATGATTCTTGTTCTTTTTTTAATTTCAAGATGTTTATTTCAAATGCACATGATACACTGTGTAAATAAGACAGCTTCAGAGTTGCTTTAAGGTTTGTTTGTTTTTTTTGCCGGAGGTAGGCTAATGACTCCTATAGACATCAAGTCTTTATGCTAAGCTAACACAAAATGCTACCCATTAGAACTGAACCACTGGACGTACAGAGGTGAAAATGGTATCAAACATCTTGTCTCAGTCTCTGTAAGTCAGAAATATGGGATTTTGCTTCCTCAACTTGTTGTCACACCCAATTTCTACTTTTACATTTTAACCCTTAAGATTTGGAATCAATTTTTTTCATAAGAAGACATTTAAATTTTTTGACCCATTGCATTTGTTGATACATATTATTTGAATTGCAAACATTAATGTTCGTAAAAACTGCCCAGTTGGATAAACAATATTTGTGATCGACTAATGGACTGGAAAACGATTTGGCCTATCATTCAAGTCAAGCTCAGTCCCAAACATGGCACCTTTATTGAGGACAGATAAAGAGCCATGTCTGCAAAAACATCTTAAAACACATCGCACTGGGGGCACCACCACTGCCGAGCCATCAGTTCAATAATCTGGTCAGTTGGGTTTCATCAGATTTGAGAAGAAACATCTAAATTTTTGGTTGTGGTTGGTGAACGTGGGTATGGCTGAGCCTATAATGGCCTTTAACTCCAAGAGGATGCAAATCATCTTTATAAAACTTGGTATGCACATCCAGATCTCTATTTTAAGCAAGAATAGCCCACTAAATGCTCAGCTATATACAGGATGTTGCAGTCGGATCCAGGAGATCTCATTTTTAGCCAAGTATCTACCAAGCTGTTCAGTCTGGACTAGTGCTACTACAACCATGCAATGCAGCCATTTGTATGACACCAGCTGAAAAAAGGTAAATAGGTTTTGAGAGAGAAATTAAGCATGATTTAGTAAATGTAAAGGTACAATCTACTGCTGCTTTTGGCAAATAAGGGACTGTTAAAAAAATCCAAAGCCATACAAACAGAACCTCTGATGTTCAGGTCGTTCTAGGTTATTACACGGCAGCTTCATTTACTCTGCGATTATCCCCTCATGCTCATTGGCTTCAAATTACTTGGTAGATACATGATCATCTGATTGATGTGTCACTGCAGCCAAGCTTTCTGTTTTAGCCTGCAGCTGTATTGCAAATAGTGCAGTGAGTGTCTGCATGGTATCTAGAGACCCGATTACAGTGAAATGCCTGAAGCCGTTGTGAACGCTCAGTTCCTTGACTTAAGCAGCATCTGCAGCACACGTCAACAATCACCCAAGGTGAATAACTTGGTTGAGTCATCTAAGTAAGAAAAATTGATATTCTATGCACAGACTCTGCTATTTGGTCCTTTGCTTGATAATCCATCCGGCAGCGATGTCACACAGTGCGGATTACAGTGTGAGTCACAAACCCTGCTTAATGTTTACTTCCTACCCATGAAATAAATTATTGGATCTTCAGCTCTACAGTAGGCTGTCCCATACTAATGATCAAACCCAGTAAACCCAGTGATCTGCCTACGTTATCTACCCACAGCTTGTGGTGCATATCTGACAGCTGGCCCCAAGCAGATGTTCATATTGTAACCAGTGTCTATGGTGCCCTTTGCAGATGTGAATGAGTGCCAGGACCCCTCGTACTGTAAGAATGGGAGGTGTGTGAACACGCCCGGCTCCTTTCACTGTATTTGCAACCAGCCCCTCACCTTCAGTGCAGCGCTCAAACAGTGCGTCTATGACGGTGGGTAAAAATCAACTGAGCGTCGGCTCACTCGAGCCTGACCGATCAAAATGAGTTTTGGCTTACCTTGACATCTGCCACTCATGTTACTCTTTTTAACCCCTCCCCAATTTGTCCTCCCATCTGGCCAGTACTGGCTTTATGTTCATGCACACTTCCCCTCTTACCTGCTCTTTAGAAATAGCTCCCATTTCTAGTGAGAGATGACATCATAGCCCTTTCTATCGTTATGAAAAATATATATCACAAATACACATCGTATCTATGCATTTATGCACGCAAAGGAATGTCAAATTATGCTCAGTGTGAGAAAATGTGATTGCCTTTGGCATTTTCTCTGCATGTTTATTCTTCCCTATTTTTTTTCTCTGTCCGCATGTCTGTGTTATCACTTTGTGGTACTTTGAGCACAATCTATAACAGGCAATAATGTTGATTTGGGCCTTGATACAGTAGGAATATGATCAATAAAACTATACATTCAGGCGGAGAAAGGTCTCAGCTTTACTCAGCAGGCTTCACTGGAGGTCACTTGACAGATAAGGTCCAAATAATCACTGACACATATCCACAGTGTTGTGGATATGTGTCAGTGATTATTTGATGTGTGGTGCACCATCATTTTTATGAAAATGGTGAAATGGTTGGTATAATCTGCTGTTCTGTACGCCACAGTACAAATGTGGTAAAATAATGCACTTTTATGAGTGAAATTGATAAAACATGAAACATAAGTAGCAGATGAGTGACCGACATGATTAACACTGAACCATAGTGTTTTCCAGCATATTCTCTATCGTCTCACATGTAGAAAAGTGGCCTTATAAGTGAGAAGGTGAAGAGGCGGTAGCAAATTGATCCACAGGAAATAAAGCATTAAAAGCTATTCTGACAGTATCTTGAGCGTCAAGGTAACACATTAGCATTATCGCATCAAGTCTGCCACACAACACTGTGAGCTATGGAAGCCCACAGAGGACATGCTGCACAATTGTCCTGTAATCTCAAGATAAGTTGCTTTCTGGAAGTTGTTTTTAAGAGATGACCACTCTGTATTTTCCAGAAGAACTTGTTATCTCCAGAAAGCAGTAACTGTTATCCAGAGATAGCAAAATGTGTTTTCTCAAGACAGGAAATCATTTTTTTTTTTTAGAGCTAAATCATTTCTCAAGATGAGTTGTCAATACAGTGTCTTTTGCTGTATCTTTGGAAAACAACCTCTCTAAAAAAAATCTTGATATCTTGATAAAACTTTTTTTTTTAATTTAGAGAGAGAACACGTTGTTATCTTGAGAGTACAGTGTGGTTATCTCCAGAGAACAGCTTGCTATCTTGATATAACAGGACAAAAAATGACTCTGCATGTCTTCTGTGGGCTTCATTCTGCACCAGTAAGCATTGTGCATGAGAGAATGGTATGTGGCTAGACACTGGTGATTTTGCCCATAATCACCATTTGTTTGCTCTTTTGGGAAAAAAGAAGATACAAAAAGAGCAGCTTTTGATTGCCCTCCCATAATCTCATATGTAATGTTTTTATCAGTTCATTTGCTGGTGGCAACAGGAGCCTGCAGTAGTTTCAGATTACGATTATGTACAGAAAAATGTTCAGATGATCGTAATGAGCAACTAAGTGGCTACACACTTGTGTACCGTATGTAACTTGGAGGCTGAGGTGATGACCTGACGTCTGAGGGCAAGCTCAAACAGTTTTCATCCACTTTTTAGATAATACATTGGTTCTTAGATCAGTCTGTTAGTTT
>OMLB01055684.1:0-11529 GCA_900302555.1 Myripristis jacobus
CACTCCACTACACAACTGAAAGGGAGGGGGGGGTGGACCCAATTTACTCTGGACATTGTAGAAAAATGGGGAAAAAGAAGGGAGAGGAAAGGACCCCCACCTATTCACCCAGACAGCACCCCTATTTCACCTAGCCAGCCAACTGGAGAGAGAGAGTGTGTGTGTTTGTGTGTGTGTGAGTGAGTGAGTGTGGTGTGTGTGTGTGTGTGTGTGTGTGTGTGTGAGGAATGGTGGGGGAGCTGTATACCATAGCACTACACAGACAGAGGGAGGAGTTAGGGAAGGAGAAAGAGAGATGAAGAGAGACAGACAAACAGACAGAATTAATATTAGTTATGTGTTAATGTGTTATTTTGGCCTATTGTAAGAAAAGGACAAAATAACTCATTTGTACTGCAGGCCAAAACTTGCATGGTGAGTGCCCCAAACTGCATGGGATTAGCCTAAGGTGGGCATGTCTACGAAGGAAAGACCCGTGGCTGCCGAGAGAACCCTTTTTCATTCAGACATCTGGAGGTCAGAGGTCAAAGGAGCCCTTTGGAAATGGCCAGTTTTTCCCTCGCCAAAATGTAGCGTAAAGGCGTGTTCACACCGGACACGATGAACGCGATTTAATCGCACGTAACGCACGAAACGTGTCGCGTGACCATGGAATCATTAATTTCCTCAATCACTTTTCAGCTGCAAGAACAATAATATTGTCCTCCATTTTTCGATTTCCTTTGGCAGCTCTTAACATAGGTGACGTACAGAGAATATCAACACTGATTGGCTATCGCGTCAAAGCATCACGCGATATTGCGTCAAAAGTTGAAAATTTTCAACTTGCGCGATGAGGTGTTGGACACGATGAAGCGTGTATCATGTCAAACATGCGAATTCGTGTGTAATCGCGTCTTTGCATTTACTTTTAATGTACACTTGACGTGAATTTGCGTTATCGCGTCCGGTGTGAACACGCCTTAACACTGAGCAATATTTAGCCAACTTGCTGACAACCTAGCATGACATCCTTGATAGCAATCAATTCTTTGGGTTGTCTAATTTCCTATGATACCAGTATCTTTATTTCATGCTTTTATACTAAACCTTCTACATCTTCTGAAAGACAGTAAATTGGCTGGCCCATCGGTAGGCCGTCAGAACGGTAAGACAGATGATGGCTAAGCGCTGAAACAAATACAAACACATTGGTATGACATTCATTTTGATGGTGTTTATTCTGCCACACAGCAAAAGTGGAAGTCAAATCCAATGCTGCCTGGAAGAGATTCTAAGGGTTATTGTTATCCATGCACCAAGATATGTGAAGTTACCAAGGATAGATTGAAGGATATTACCCCGAGGTTTGCTAGTGCAGTAAGAGACACCAATTCCCTTTATATGTTGACCATATAACTAGATAATACACCACAGAGATTAAACAGTTTTAAAATGCTTTGCAGAGACAGGGGAGATTCAGATACATAGAGGGGCATGTCATCTGCATATAACCTGATGCGCCTCTCTGCATCGTATTATTCCTCTTGTGTCAGCTTTACTGCAAATTCTGATAGCAAGCAGGTCAAACAGTAGCAGAGACAGAAGACAACCCTGTCTAGAGTCCCCAAATATGAAAAGCAGATGACAATACATATGCCAGAAGTTTCAAAGAGACAGGAGGCTGGTCTTGTTGGTTGTGATCCTGCTGTGTGAGGGCAATTCAAACATGGTGCCCACGTGTACTGTCTCAGTTTATAATCAAGGTGTCTCTGGACCCATCAACCAAGCGGAACGTATGACTGTGATGTTTGTTCACACCTAAAGAACGATGCTAGCAGGCTAAACCAGATGCTAGCAAGCAAATTTCACTGCTAAACAGAAGGAATTAAATGCATAGTGTTGTGTTTGTGCAACAGTGTCATGTATTCTGGGTGTCATGTGAAAATTAATGAAGGAACAAGGGAGTTTGAGAATTTTTGAGTTTGTTGAAACTGTGCTTGATTAAATCCATTTTGGACAGCAGCCAGCCAGCCTGAAAGTAGGCAGATAACAAAATGTCTTTATGCAGAAGAGTCGGTTTAACCAGGCGCTGATCAACGTGAAATTTGGAAACCGTTCCATTAGTGGACTGTTTCAATGCATCCACTTTAAACCATCGTTCAAATGAACAACTGACACATGGACTGAAAGAGCGAGAGAAGCCAAGAGAGAGCAGTCAGAGTGTAAAAGAGAGCAATTGAATGAGAGAGAGAGATAGTAGTTGACTGAGTTAGGAGAATAGAGAGTGAGTGAGCATTTGGCAAACCTTAAGAGAGAAAGAAAAAGAGAGAGGGAGAGAGAGAGAATAGTCAACAGAATTAGGGAGATAGCATGAGAAAGAGAGGGTGAGTGAGCATTTGGCAAACTTAGAGAGAGTAAGAGCGAGAGAGAGAAAGAGTCAGTAGTCAGCTGGCAGCCCCCAGAGCAGGACCCTGGTGATTTATCCCAGAGTCCTGCATTAGTCAGATGGATGTCGCCGTGCGCAGATTAAGATTAGGATGCATTCATCAATGCAGCAGAGGACACAAATGCATTACAGCTGGGGAGTAAACAAGGCAGCGGCCGCCAGGGGAATCAATGTGCATAATTAAAAGGATAATATGGAACAGCCATCCATCACTTGGCCATAGAGGTGTCCACTATGGGCTGCAAATCACTGGGCTGTATGTTCCTGAGTGTGGACTAGAGGAGAAAGAGATGGTGCTTCAACTGCAAAGGCCTTGCAGCTGCATCATAAACCTACTACTAAGCAGGGCAGGTGCCAATTTGGGTCCTAGTCAGTTTGTAAATTTAAGTGAACAGACAGATAAAGTAGCTCCAAACTTAGTGTCTCAGGAAACTGCCTTGTCTATTCCAAAACGCTGATGTCAGTTCAGTTAAAATGAACAAATTGCATTGTTTAGCCAACAGGCTAATTTAGCAAAGCAGTTATCAGCATTCAACTACTAACCACTGCTACATAGCTTCTATTTGACAGACTCAGATTCAAGATTCAGATTGAAGTGAAGTGACTGAGTTTTCTCCTTGTCTAATCTTTACATATAGGGACACAATGAAAATTTTAGCGCAATCTAAAAGTTGCATCACGTCATTTATTATTATTAAAAGAAAAGAAAACATTTAGTGTAACAGTCATTATTAACTGTAAGAAACCCCTACATTACTAGAGTTAAACTTGGAATTGCTATGCTTTCACCACAGTCCTCCAAGGCTCACACTTTTAGCCTTATAAGTCATTATAACTGTCCTTCCTGGGAAAAGGAAACTCACAGCACAGTTAAAAACATCTTGACAGTGGAGGGCGTCACAGCGGTTCACAGTGTAGTGCATGTGCCATGCAAAACTATGGCTAAACTGCAGTGGCCTAGGCTTGGATCTGGCCCAGACCCTTTACTGCATGTCGTCCCCCCACTCTGCCCCGTCCATCCTGTCTCTCTGCACTTTGACTTTTTAAAATTGAAGAAATGGCCAAAAAATTATCTCAAAACAAGGACACCTTGAAATTGTCCGAATAAAATTTGTTGCAAATTGCTTTCTAACCATTTTACTTAACATTAGGACAAGGCCTTAGCCACTTGACTAATGCCACATTCAAATAAACTCAAAGTTTCCAAGTTCTCCAAGTTCTCACGGTACACAGACTGTACCGAGAGAAGAGTGACTGACAAAAGGTGATGCAGGAGCAATGGCTGTTTTTTTTTTTCTTGCACTTGTATGTTGTTTTCTGTATTCACTGTATCCTATGAAATTAGCCAGTACAGACTTGGTTCCTAGCAATTCTGGAGGGATTTCAAGTTGTGTTTTTTTTTTTTCTCTCCAAAATTTTGGGTCAGTTTCTTCCTCTAGTTCATCTCAGTCTGCTTCAAAACATTTAGTTTAAAACATGAAATTCTAATAATTTTCTTACAGGGGAAGATGTCCCTAGACCCCCCTACAGGGTTAATGAAGGTTTCCACTGAACCCAGAGCTAGGATACATTCGATTTCCTACATGGAAAAGTGCAAAGGAATGTCAGTTAAGTCTGAACTCCAAGTCAGAATACGGAGAAGACCCACTCTGCCTGCTCACTTTGCCAAAACACCCATATATGAGGTCGCAACAAAATGGCGGACACCATAGTCAGTGATTAACTTTTTGTCTGACTGGATATGTATTTGAAAACATGTTCAACTTCAGTCAGCTCTGCAGTCTTTATGGTACGATGGCAAGCAGTGAATTCCTTTAATTTGATGAACCAAACTAACACTAGGAGTGAAGATGTATCCAGTCTAGCTAATACTAGCGGTGTTACATTAGCTGCTGTCATTGACTCTCGTTAGCAAGTCATTGGCTGTCAGTGGACAAATCAGAGTTGTTCTGTCTTCTTGCGTCCATGTCGGCTGCAGTGGAACACATTTGGGACAGAGGTGAGACGTTCCAACCTGGAAGTTCAACAGTCAATGGAAGGCTCCATAAGCCTTTGATCACAAGAAGTACTGAAAATGGCCCTGTCTGTTGACTGCCTGAATTGAAGCAATATTGCTTTGGCAGCATATTGCTCTTTCTTGTTACGCATATTTGAAATTAAATAAGATAATAAATGTAAAATTCTGAGATGTGAGACGTCACGATTGAATCGGTATTCTCACATTGTAATTGCATCAGAGGAAAAGCATGTTACGCTAAAGTGTGTGAGCACAAAGAGCGAACGAGGAGGTGAAAGAGAGGTAAGAGAGGGAGAGAGATTGAACATTTTCCAACACAAATGTGAACCCTCTGCCTACTCTTTTGAACTCTGCGGTCGCAGAGAGTGAACGCTACCCACCAGGCGAAGTGTAATTTAAAAGGATCGTGGTGACCTTTCCTCTCTCTCTCTCTGTGGCTTGGAGCAGCTCGAGGCGTCCATTTTAAACCACTTTCTCTCTCTCCCTCGCTCTCTCTCTCTCTCTCTCCCTGTCTTTCTCCCTCCCAATCCCTTTCTCCCTTTCTCTCTCTCTTTCCTCTTACACTCTTTATCGCTCATTCCCACATGGCCTGATCTAACCTCATCCATCCTGGCTGCCTGATCACGTTGTATCTCATGAATATCTCCAGTGTGTGAGCAGATTCAAAGTAACCAATGTGGTTATGAAAGTCTACGATACTTTTGGAGATGAGTATAAATAAGATGTGAATATGTCTTGTATAGTGGGAACCTTCATATGCTGGTACATACTGTCCACCAGCTTTAATCATCCACTGACTTGTCTAAGTGATAATACAACAATTGATGTGGCCTAATGCTAATAAAACAGTGGATGGTTAGATTATGACTCTAGTCGCTCATCATCATAAGGCAAACAACCATCATTATCAGAAAAAATTAATCAAAGTTTCACTGATGTTTATTTTCCATGGAAACACCCTGTCCTCATATAAACTTTACCACTTTGACAGCATTTCCTCTGATGTGTACTATAAATTTATACCATCAAAATTTATATCAGCATTTAATGGTGATACTGAAAACTCCATTCTGCCAATAAAAAAGGTAGGAACACTCAGTTTTGTAAGGTTTACCTTCAACTATACCCCTGAATCCCACTCAGAAGAAACACATATGCTCTCACAATGGCACACACACACACGCATGCATGCACTCGTTGAGGCACTTGAGGATGTGCCTGCAGGCTTTTCAATGAAACATCCCATGAGTGTCAAAAGTCAGGGCCACACTTCCTTGCAAAGACTTAAACATAAAACCTTTAGCTCTTTCACACCACAGTGACAAACACTGTTTGGTGTACAGTTTTGTGCGGTATTTTAAATTTGGTTTTCATGCCAAACAACCCAAATAATGGCATGTATTGAAGCACAGAATTACAAAACTTTCTTTGCAGCTCCTTAATGGAAAGTGAGGCAAGTTTCACAGTTTTACACATTTTAGAGACTGACCTACCAGATGTTAAAAAGTTTAAAAAAAAAACAAAATGTGACATTCAGCACAGTTACATGCGCTTTAGTAATCAGGTTTTTCCCCACGTACAAGCAGTTATCTGTTTTCTGAACTGCTATGTAAACAAGAAACAAGGTTTCTATAATTGAGTTAAGGCATTAAGAGGAACCTGGTTAACAGCTGGATTTCTGCTGGGGAAACTTCGTTACTGGGTTATGTAAAGCCTTATTCAGATTTCTGAATGTTTCTGCTTTGTTTGACAGTCACAGTGGAGACAGAGACAGGAAAGGCAGGAGAAAGAGAGGGGGCAACATACAGCCAATTGACTGAAGTTGGATTCAAACCCAGGACACTGCGATCACACTCTGACTTTTTAATGTGCAGGAAAAAGAATGGATGACACAATTAATATAAAGAATGACATAAAGAGGATAAAAACTAATTATTCTGATGCATGTACTAATTTTGGCAAAGGTAGAGCAAGGAAAAGGTCTGGTCTTAGATGCAGATCATAATCTTTTCCTCTCCACAAAGTGTGTATATTTCTTCAGCTGGTTCCATTATGGAATGAGGATGTGGAGGGATATCATCTTGTGTGCATGTTAGATTATGCCAGTATTTACTTGTACCATCTTGGGACACTGAGTACTGTACTGGGCGAGATGCAAGTGTTATGATGGCTTCTCAGCTGACACCCCCAAAAGCTGAGGACTAAAATCCTCCCACGCAACACTGGAGAAATTTGTCTGGACACTTGTCCCATATGATAATAATAGTATCAAAAACTACAAGTAACCCACTATCCAAGTATAATATCTAAGACACTCTCACCTTGGATCAAATGCTTGCTGCAAAAGGATGAAGTTTGACTCAGTAGCCTCTGATCTCTGCTAACCGCCCCTAGCCAACAGTTGCTACTCTCTTTATAAGTAGGAAGATAATGAAATGTTTCACCTCCAGCCAGGCACAACGCAGGCAAGACAGCCAAGCAAACAACACACACAGCAGTCGGTCCATGAAGATTTGGAAGGACACCTTTACTATACTGAATCCTATAGAGAGGGTACCACAGGCAACTATTTATATATGAAGATGACAAGCCAGACTGAAGGGATGTTGATGAACATACTTCACATCTAGGGAGGGGAAGTGAAATGGGTGAACTGTCCCTTTAATTCCATACTGACCTGCTGTGGCCAGGGAGGAAACTCCGTAACACACATGAGGAATAAAGCTGTGTTTCCTAACCCGATCACTGTGAGAAATTCATTTTTTCCATAGCAGTTAATGATTGGCAATGAGGAGTGCAGTGGATGAAGTGAAGTGTGTCATGGCGTGTTTTGGCTCACTGTACGGCTGTAAAGAGAGGGATGGGCCATTGAATCGAGGGGGCCATGTTGACACACTTAGTGGGACATAGATTTCCTACCACAGCCATTCATTTGCTGTTGTCCTACAGAGAGCTGTAATGAATGAGGGGAAGAGTGGGGAAAATGGCCCGCCAATGTAATTTGTCTCTCAAAGTGGCTGGGGGTCAGCATGAATTTGTATCTGCCACTCTCTTCCTACTCCTCTTCTCTCCTTTTTCTTCTTCTCTCCATCCTATCCCTTTTATTACTCTTTCTTTATGGCCTGTAGTTTTCAGCTCTATAAGACCACGCTGACATCCTCCTCCTCTTCCTTCTCTCCTATCTTCTACCCATTTCTTCCTGTCCTCTTTCCTCCCCTTTCCTGTCTGCTCTCTGCTTCCCTCCTTTTCTCCTCACTGTAGAACTCTCCCCGTCACACAAACTTCTTTGTTCTGCTCCTCCTCCCTTTTCTCCGTCCTCCTTGTCTTTTATTTTATCCCTTCATCTCCTCCCCACTCTTCCCACCCTTCCTCTTTGCTTTCCTTGTGCTTCTCCCTCTGTAATAAAGTCACACATGTGCGCACATGCACGCACAGAGACGTACACATACACATTCTCACACACACACACACACACACACACACACACACACACACACAAATGCACACATTCCCTCTGAGCAATGTCAAGTCATCCTTGATTAGGTTCTCGAGGTGCCATAAGAAGGACATTAAGGATGTATGTGTGTGTGTGTGTGTGTATGTGTGTGTGTGTGAGTGTCTGTGTGTGTGTGTGTGTGTGTGTGTGTGTGTGTGTGTGTGTGTGCGTGTGTGTGCATGCGTGCGTGTGTCAAGACTTTGAATGTGTGTTGACCATCCTCTCTGTATGCTGTAATGAACATATTCCTGTTTTTAACAACTGCTAATGTTTCAGAAGCTGCTGTGATGTTCGCATCACTTCCTTTTGTTGCACATACACACACATACAAAAACACTGGCAGACCAGCAGCGGGAGCTCATTGTGGAGAAAGTGATGATGATATGTGTATGTGTGTGTGTCTGTGTGTGTGTGTGCCAGCTCTCCCCTGGGTGTCATCTTTCAGGAACAAACCAAATCTGATGACCAGATAACATATCCGTCATCGTTTTAATGCAGCACAATATGGTGGCCCGGCACCTCGCCGCTGCAGGTCAGTGAAAGAAGGGAAAAAAATTGGGTGAAGTGGAGAAAGGGAGCGAGCGTTCCACAGAGGTATGGCAACAATGAGCTCTCTGTGCCGGTGTCTGTCTGGCTTACTCTTGTGGGGAATGAGGCTCAGAGGGGGGAACATGGGTGACATTTGGGCCGGCGCGAAGAGGAAAGTGGCACCCAGCTCTCCGGGTCACCAATGGGATGTAATGGAATATGATTGAATGTGATGGAGGAAAATAGCAGTAATAGCAGTGGTAGTGGCGGTGGTGGCAGAGTAGGAGGAGGTGCTGTGAACTCACTAACATGAAATGATGTGAGAGGGAGTTGATGAAAATACAATCGAAAGGCCAGATGGATGAAAATGCGTGCGAACTGAATCAGAGAGCTGATTAACTGACAAGAGATGTGATGAATTCAAATGCAATTTAGTCTGACTGAATAAATATTTCACAGCAGCACGAGGGCCCCCTACTTCCTAAGAGATGATGGATGGTCAACTCTGCTTGGTTATCCCCCGCTACCATCTTAGCTTGTCACTCAGTACACTCTGTGTCCCGTGTTTATGCATTAGAGTGGATTCTACCATACACATGTGCATTTCCAACATCCCTCCTGCAGTTAGGGCCAACATTTCTGGTGGTCTGGCAGGGGTCCTTGAGGGGCCTTAATGGGGTCCTCAGCAATGAGGAATAGTTTAAACGGAGCCCATTTTGTTAACCTTCAGCACAAAATTCCCTTTATTTCTTTTCAAAAAACATTTAAAAACACTTTTTTGTTGGAAAGTGTAGTCTTTGTCTAAAATTCACTACAAAATAACTAAAATCCCTGAAGGTAGAAAATACTATAATAATAACCTGTATTAAATATCACTGCTTTTTTATGGCACAAACATAAGCAAAGGTCAAAGAAAAGTAAAAAAACAACAAAAAAAAACAAAACAGAAAAATAAAAAATATATATACATAATCAAAGAAATTTAAAAAATCACAGGCCAAACTAGCATTTTTTAAACTAATACATTTATTATATTTTATATTATATGTTATTATGACAGTGTATCAAGGTCATTGTAGGGAGCCGGGGGAGGGGGTTAATATTCAGAAACACTTCAAAGATTAAAGTCGTAAATGTATGAGAAAAAAAACAAAAACTTTTTCTTCTAATTTTTTTGTTTTCTGCAGATGCTGCCGCTTGACGTTATCACGCCTGCAAAGTCTACTTTGCAATGGGATTTAGTAACAAGGAAATCCTGGTGATTTTAGCCCAGAATCACAAGATTGTTTTCACGGCAGTGTCTCTTCAAAGTCCAGATGCTGATGAGAATATTGTGATTCTGGTCTCAAATCACCAGGATTTCCTTCAGACTGAATCCCACAGGAGAAGAAAAACTAGTTTTCACTGTTTTTTTCTCATAAAAAAGACAAAAAACAATGTATCTGTCCCCATCTGAACCATTTAATACATAACACAATTATCTTTTCACATGGGAGTCTGCAGCACAGAGAGAGTCAACTTGGACATCCAGGGGATCAAGGACATTAAAAAGTCTGAAAACTCCTTGTCTAGCCTGCATTAATATTAGGTTTCAATTGTTTCATAAGCAAGAAATTCCTTTCAGTAACAGGTACAGATGCTGGACAGTCCCACAGTGCCTAGGTAGGTATGCAGCATCAGCTGGGACTGTTGCTTAAATCATACAGTCCTAGAAAATCTCAGCACATCATTCACCAGTGTTTGCCGAAAGGAAAAGATTCTACTCTACTGTACTGTTATGCTAGGTTAGCTGTTTTTCAGTATATAATGTAAGCTGTGTCCCAATTCAGGGGCTGGCATCGCTCAAGAAGAGGACTGCATTATAATGTACATTCTGGGACTAATTTTGGAAAGCTGCTGGCAAGAGCAGACGGTCAAGCAAGCCTGTGTGGGAGCAGCATAAAATACAACTGTTTAGGAATCCCACAAAATAATAATAACAACTGAATAATATAAAAAGTATGTCTTTCTCTCTTTTGCTCTCTGTGTTTCTCCATTCAGCCTTCAGTGTGACTACAGTTAATGTAGACCTGCATACATGTAGGCTAGGACTTCGACTGTTTTATTCTAATATTTGTTACCATTATTGTTGCCTGCCTGAGCAGCAGGGGCCTACACATTTGGTGGATTGCCATAATCCACCAAATCCACCAGCACGACTTAACTCAGATGCCTGACTTTGCCACGTCAGTGTAGTTGTTGCTTAAATATTCACCAGCAAAAATATTTTTTAAACACAAATTTGCCTCTGCAGCTACACATATTGTGATATTAACATGAGGAGAGCAAGGTTCAAGTTATCTCGCTTTTCCAAAGCTTAACAGATTCCAATCATATTATACACTTCAACTCAGTCTGGTTGTTACTCAAATATTTGCCATTTAAAAAAATCACATATATAATGGCCAGTGCAGTTGTAAATTTTTACCTGATGTAGCAATCACACACTGCTACCATTTATTTTGTTGAACGTTGCAAGGCAGAGGAAAACTGGTAGCAGTAGGCGCTAGCTAACGGCAGCAGCTAATGACTACATTTACATGCACACCATATTCCGATTCGGGTCAATATTCCAGTTGAAGTAATTGCGCTGCTGCAACTGGACTATTCCGTTTACATGTTACTTGGCATATTCCCGTGTTTCGGCGTATTCCACTCTCTTACATAATGCGACACTCAGCTGCGGGGGGCAGCAGTACGCATATAGGCATCGGGTCTGCCGGAAATACAGATGAAGAAGAAGAAGCTGTCGCTATTTCTGTGTTTTCTCCCATTGATATACTCCATGATATTTAAGTCTTTCATTAGCTAAAGGCAGACTGCAGTCTCCTGGCTCTTGTTGCTTTTCGCCATGTCGTTCTCCCCGCTTGCAGCAACCATAGCAACAAAGATGCCCCAGGATTCATTGTGAATCGCGCATGCGCAGACGTAACTGACTATTCCAGTACGGGGCATTTTCTGATTAAGGTGTTTACATGGCACAATATTCTGGTTGGAACAGGCATATGCCAGGGGTCTTAT
>OMLB01055685.1:0-38324 GCA_900302555.1 Myripristis jacobus
TCTCCTATACCACCACACAAAAGACATGACTCAAAGCAACGTGGCTGTTCTGCTACCGATGCTGACATGACTCAGAGGCAAATTATCCTGTAGAGTGAGGTGTTTCAACTGAGCATATTTTATTGATTAGCTTTTCAAAGTAATATATTTCGATACAGACATGCTGTTTGATATTTTAGCTTCGTGCACTTTAATTTGAATGTTAAATAACTATGTAGTTAAAACACATACTGTAGTATTTAAGCTGAGGGCAAGATCAGCCGTAAGTGTACTTCTAAAGAGCGACTGCACTGTTTTGAACACCCCACTGTGGTTGCCAGAATCATTTGGTCCAACTGAGATCCTGTTCAGCAAAGCAGTACTTTTGTTCCTATGCACTATAAAACATCTTAATGCAGAATGCCCTCTAAACGTCTACAAGCCATAAACTTTACAAATCTCAATATCTTACTGTCAGCGTCTCTTTTCAAGCTTTCTGCATTTCAACTTGCAATATCTCCATAAGGATTTAGCTGAAAATACACTCTGTTCTAGATTGCTTTGAAGCAGCGGGGCGTGCACAGTTAAGAGTGCGTCAGGACAAGTAAGAGTCTGAGCTATCAATCCACCTTCAAATTATCAGGTTTCTGCTACAGTGCCTCACATCTGGCATGAATGACTTGTGTGCGTTTTTTTCCCTACTTATCTTTCATTTGGTAAAATTAGTGGGGAGAAAAAAATCCTTAAATTGTTCTCAACACTCAAGAGGGACAGTATAGAAGGAACTTGATAGAGCTTGCACATTTAGCCTCCATAAAGCTTCGCCTAGTCATGTGCGTTTGGTTCAGAATTCAAATCCAGAGAAATAAACACACATTCTTTGTGTCACTACCATTATTAAACATCCTCTCCTATCCTGACAGAGCTGTAGGGCATAAAATAAAACAGCTTTTCTGTCCTTCAGCTTCCCCACTTTTCTGTGTTTGTGTCCCTTTTCCTCCTGCTGGTTGACTGTGCCTGTAAGGTGCTTTTAGCAGGCCTTGTGTGGCCGGGTGAGAGATGGATGTGTGGCCCTTGGGAGCCGAAGGCAGAGCGCAACACTGATCATGTCAGACAGGCTGGGGAGGCTGCATAAGATCATCATCACCCAGCAGTGAAGTGAATTGCCGCAGTGGCACTTTCACACAACCTCTGACCTCCGGGGTAACCTCCGGGGTCATGATCAAGGTCAGGGGTCAGCGAGGGCCTCTGAGATCAGGGACCTCTCCGTCCTGTCCACCCCCCTCTCCCCTCCCTTCACCCTGTCTCTCCACTCTCGCTCTGTTTTTTCCTTGTCTTTCAGTCCCTCATCTTCTATCTATTTCTCTCTCGTTCTCTCTCTGTCTCAGGCTGGGACTGATTGAGACATCCCATCCCCTGGGAGTGGAAGTAAAAAAAATTGAAAAAGGAAAGCAAGAGAAAATCAATAAGAAAGATGAGTGAAGAGCTGGGGGTCCCTTCAAAAACTGAGTGCTTCTCTCTGTGCTGGTATGATTCACACATACACGCACACACACACACACACACACGCACAGTGGTATTACTTCTGACAAACAGGAAAGCAACAGTAAACACAGGCCTGGCTAGTAACCACAACTACATAGAAAAATGTGTGAGGCCCACGGTCTGTGCCAGTTTCCTGTGTATTGCACCAGCAACACTACCATTGATAATTGAGTGTTATCATCTACTTCTTATAAAATGGCTGCAAGTGACCTCCATAAAATGACCTGACAATGCCTAGAATGAAAGTGCAAGCTTATTGAGCCCCATTTCCATTTTGGGAGTTTCTCCATTGCTCTTTCTCTTTCTCTATGTCTGTTTTATCTATGCTTCTGTGAGTGTGTGTGTGTGTGTGTGTTTGTGTGTGGGCACGTGCACATCTGTGGCTGGTTACTGAGGTGATACAGATGGTGGATGGTTGAACCAGAGAAAGACGCAGTATTGATCAGACCACGCGGATTCAAGGTCTGCCACATGGCTGAGTGCGTTTGATGGGGAAGGGTTCTTTACTAACAAGGAAAGATAGAAGCAAAGATAAAAGCCCAGTGTGTTGTGCGTTGTCTTTGTTATAAGTCAAACTGAGCCACAAGGTACAGAGTGTCACAGTATAACCAATTAGTCCGTCTGACTTACAGTCCATTTCCAACGAAAAAAACATACTTCTTTGTGCTTCAGAAAAGAAGGGACAGAATGAAATAGACTTTTAAAAAAAGCTGATGGGAGAGTTAACAATGAACACATTGCCATTTGTCATTTCTTGGCCAAGGCCACCTCAACTATTTCTGAAAAAATGACAGGCACAAGACATGTGTTTATAATGCAGAGCCGCACCATGTAGGCGTACAGTATCCATAACTTATGACAGAAGAGATCGTCATGTTCCTTTGCAACCATGATAACCCCAGGCAGGACATTAAATGATTGGCTGAAAATAGAACTGTTCAGATGAAAGGGAGGATAAATAATGCAGAAAGAATACAAAACCTCTTATGGGGATAACTAGTCTCACACACACATATGCGTGCATAGACACACACACACACACACACACACGCACGCACACACAAACAAAGAGATATTTTCCTGCCCAGTGAGGAAAAGAGAATGGATGTTACAGGAAGGAGGAGGACCCTATGGAGACACACGTGCCTCCTGCTTCATCTCCTCCCACTCCTCCTTATCAGCTATTTTTTCTCCTCACACACAGACTTCATGACACACTCTGAGTCTGTGGGGAGAAATATGTTGTCCCACTGATGGTGTGTTTTTCCAGCCCACCAGAGCTCAGACACAGAGCAACATTTTCAACCTCCCTTTCTCATCATTCTTTCATGAATTTTGATCAGAATTCCCTCAGATAGAAAGCTGATGGCCTGGACAATTGATCCTTTACACCATGGGTATATGTGTCAGCATCTCAGAGCCGGTGTTATTCCACTGCGTCTTTAGTCCGGATCACAGGGAAACCTCATAATAATAACAACAAGTCAAGGTTTCTGGTTAGAGGATGCAAATATGCTGGGTCATATCTAATAAATAAAACATTCAAGCCAAGCCTTTTCAAAGACTTGGTGCTGCCTACTTTTCAGCTGAAATGTTTATTCATCAGCTGAATTAAAAATGCATATTTCGAGATAAGTCCCAAAGTCACTACACAAGCTTAGCTGGTCGCTTTGCAGGGCAGCTTTGTGTTTGTGTAGGGAGACACCTAGTGGATAAGGAGATGTGTAGCGTCTCCATGGATCCATGGATGTTTGGCAAGCCACTGAACACACACTGTGAACACAGACAATTATAAAAATATGCATGAGTCCACACTTATTAGGATCAGAGCCATACTTGTGATAACTACGCCCATAACAAAACTATGAGTTTATAGGTGAACAGACAGCAAATTTAGGCTGCAGTATTGTCCTCATGCCTGCATAATGATTTGGACTCTGGCCTCCACCCTAAATAATATCCCGTATTGCGCTGCATCAATAAAGTAGCTTAGCAAATTAAAAATGTGTACAGTTATCTTAAAATGGCCTATTAAATCTGCAGAACGCCCTGCCCTGCGCCAAAGTGTTTACCCAACCTAAAAATGCCTCTAAGGCCGACCGACCATAAGCAGGCCCCACAAAAGCCCCATTCACAGGTAACTGGAACCCAGACCAACGCTGCCACGTCAAATGTTTGAGCATACTGCGACTGTTTTTGTCTTTCTTTTTTTTTCTTTTTTTTAATTTTTGCCTGGGAAGGCAGCAGGCAGTCGCTGCCACTGCGCAGCACAGGTAGGCTTGCCGACTGGGAACAATGCAGGTAGAAACTGGGACATATTGTTGGACTGGGCTATTGTTATCAGCACTCCTCCTTATCTTACCAGGAAGGATAAGTGCATAGCTGGATAGCCTTGCTGCTGGCTGTTCCAACAGGTCTCTCCTACTGAAGGCACTAAATTTTCCTCTCATTTTCCTGATCCTAAAAAGACTTTTTATCATTAGAAGTGCTTCTGTCACTTGGTGTTCACTTAGGAGATAAATCAGGTGTGATGGGGGGAATGTATCTTTAACTGTTAAAGGAAAGCTGAAAGGGCAGCAGGCGTCGATGGGAGCTGTGGCTCACTGGAGAGCAGCGGGCCGCTCGTCAATCACATCTCACAGAGCAGGCCGGCGCTCCGGTTTGTCCCACCGGAGGAAATGCCATGTGATTGTATTGAAAACGACATGCTCTTGGATGTGTGTGGCTACCGTCGGCTTTCTATTGTTCCTGGCAGTCTGTCTGCTCTATTTACCGGACTCGGTCTCACAATCCTTCGCCTCCACCGCCGAGAAGAGCAGCGAGGTGACACTCCTAATATGGACGCACCCCTTCAGTCGGTACCGTCGACTTCCGGATTGCCAGGCGCTCTACCAGGTCAGCGGGTGCACGCTGACCGACGACTGGCGCGCGTACCCGCGGGCTGACGCCGTGATCATTCACCACCGGGAGGTTGCCACCAACGTGAGCGAGCTGCCACCGGAGCCGCGGCCACGTTTGCAAAAATGGATATGGATGAATTTCGAGTCCCCCACGCACTCACGTGGGCTGTGGCGGTTCGAGGGCGTGTTTAACCTCACCATGACCTACAGGACGGACTCGGACATTTTCGTGCCTTATGGCTACTTGATCCCACTCAGACATGCACCCCAGGGTCCCAAGCAGCACCGCCGCCATCACCACCTCCCCGGGCAGGCTCTCCGCGCGCCCTCACGCCCACACCTGAGACCCCGCCTGGTGGTCTGGGTCATCAGCAACTGGTCCGAGTCTCATGCACGCGTCCTCCTCTACCATCAGCTCAGCCACTACGTCCAGGTGGATGTGTTTGGGCGTGCGGGCCGTCCTGTACCTGGAGACAGCGGCAGTGACAGTTTGGTGCGGCTGGTCAGTAAGTACCAGTTCTACCTGGCGCTGGAAAACTCCCAGCACACCGACTACATCACCGAGAAGCTGTGGAACGCCGTGCTGGCCGGGGCCGTGCCCGTGGTGCTGGGCCCGTCCCGGGACAACTATGAGCGCTTCCTGCCACCAGAAGCCTTCATCCACGTGGACGACTTCGCCACGGTCCGGGAGCTGGCCCAGTACCTGCTGCTGCTGAGGCGCAGCCCTGCCCGGCTGCAGCGCCACCTGGACTGGAGGAGGAGTTACAGAGTCCACCAGCCCTCCTTCTGGGCCGAGCACTACTGTACAGCCTGCGTGGCCGTGAGGAACGCCAAGGGCCGCACTGATGTGGTCACAGACATTGAAAAGTGGTTTCAGTCCTGAAGCGCTCTTAACCTGAAACACTGTGTTACATGAATCCAAACAAGGGCTGGGCGATATGAATAAAATCCAATATCACCATATCTTTGACTGAATACCTTGATGTCGATACTGTGAAGATGTTGTAAGGATGACTATTGGTGCTTTCATGGGATATTTACACACAAGAAGATGTTGATGGACAATCATTAGTCATGTAGATATGATAACCAAACAGGTAGAGGCAGATAGTCAAGTTCAGGTAACTGCATCCCTTCACTAAAACCAGGATAAGACAACACTTATACCACATCATAAAATCTAGATTCCCAGATGATACATATCTTGTCTCAGATCACAATATCAGTATAGTGTTGATGCATCACCCAGCCCTAATGTGAACCAGGGGGCAATTTGTTGGCTTTTTGTAAAACAACAACCTGCTTGTTAGTTCATGAGCAAATCACCCACTGGAGATAACCAAAGCCTACAATTTCTCCTTTATTTATTATGAACCATGACTGAGAAACTGTGATTTCAGTAACCGTGTGCCTTCATTCAGAATGAATTGTCATGTCAATACCTATAGTATTTATATGTTGTGAGTGCCTTTGATTCAGGAAGGTAATAAAGAGACTAATGCAGTCACAAATACCTGCCTCGAAGTCTCTCAGTGAAAATTTATTGACGAGTATAAAAGAAAAATGAATGTGTGCCAGTGATGAGTTAACAGTTAATCATTTGGACCATGGCATCCCTGTTGCGCTGCATCTGCTCCGCTATCTACTATTAGCCTCACACCATACATGGGTGATACTCACCAATACCCCCACTGCTCAAAAAAACAAAACAAAAAAAATCACCCTTTGCTTCTGTAATAGCACTCCGTGTCCCTGCCTCATATCTGTATATCACAAACTGGTTTGTTGCTATGCTATTTACGGTCAGGGGTAAAACTGAGCGACCACCAGGCCAAAACCCCATGTCAGTCTAGCTCGTACCACAGACACTGTTTGTTAGAGTGGAAGACAGCTGCACTAACATGTACATACTTCTTTACATCACCAGACTACTCTGTTTTACACTTCTTTTCAATATCATCCTCTATATTGTTTCTGTGTGAGCTACATATTAGAGCTGTAAGGGGGAAAAAACAAGCAACTCAAAGAAAGAGAGGAGGAGCAAGCGCTTACGTGTTTTAAAATTAAGTTTTAGAGGGAGCCGTTACTTGATAGGAGTCAGAAGCAGTGATCCGGATCATTCAAATTTACACCTCTGGGTTAGTGGCCTAACACAGAGTTAACACCTCACACTGTCAAATGAGGGATCACCCCAGGCACAAGGGCACCAAATAATGTTGCTTCTCATCTGAAACGATGCGTCAACAGCTGTTAAAACTGTCAAAGTCTACCAAAAGTAATCCTTTCGGATGGCTGAAACACACAGAGCTCATCAGTGTCATAATCTCATTCATGTACAAGACGCCAGCCTGTGCATGAATAGTTATCGTACTGATGGGCCAACCGTGGCAAAATCCTGTTCACTCTTTATGGAGTTTTCAAATATAGGTCTAGTAAGATCTAAATGTACCTCTAGGTCAACCTTGCCATTCACGCCCTTTTTTTTTTAAATAGGAAAATCCTGCAAATGACACGCATACCCTCCCACTGTGTGAAGCCTTTACAGCATGGCCTCTATTGTCATAAGATAACAGGTGCTCAACAGTTGGCCTGGAAGTATAGAAAGGAGGTCTACTCCTATTGTTCCTTTACAATTCAGCTGATCACAAAGAAGAGTGCAAGATCCACACAGTGGTAGGAGTCGGTACATTTGATACATTCATGACAAAAAGTGTATTTTTTTTTTTCGTAAGAACTCTGTGCTGCTTTCCATGTGTGCTGCCATGGGTGTAGTTTGCTATCATGTGTTATGATTATGTGATCAAGCATTGCATCTTCAAGTCATGCAGAAAAAAATTACAGCTTTGTTAAAAAAAAAAGTCAATGAATATCATACAACAGGGAGTGATGAATAAGTGAATTGAGGACCACACTGAGCTACACTGGCTACTTGTGGATGACCACCTGTTCATGAAGTCCCACCAGTTCCTTGATGTGGAGAGGTGGAGTTGTTTTGATGTTCCTGCCCCTCGCTGTATGCACCCCTCCGCAGACTCTGACTCAGGGGAGCCACCATGGCCGTGCTCTCTGATCTGACACATCTGCTCTGTTGCAGGCACCCAAAAAAGGCCAAGAAGAAGGAGGGAGGACGCTCCAATGTCTTCAGCATGTTTGAGCAGAACCAGATCCAGGAGTTCAAAGAGGTTACAGGACAGATGCTGTTGGGGAGAGTACATCTGTGTGTGTGCGTGTGTGTGTGTGTGTGTCTTTACACATGTGCTTATGTATGACTGCATTTCTCATTTTCCATTTCTCTCCATGTCACTTTCTGCTGCTGTGCTGTAACTTGTGCACCTGTTTCCCTGCCTCGAGGCATTCGCAATCATGGAGCAGAACAGAGATGGGGTTATTGATAAGAGTGACCTGAGGGACACATTTGCTGCTCTGGGCAAGTATTTATTGTCATTGGGTATTATATCTCCCGGTGTTCCAGTTTCCTCCACCATCAAAAATATGTACAGTATGTTAGGTTAATTCTCCTGTCAGTGCCCTTGAGCAAGGCGTTGGCTTAGAGCTGGAGTTGGTCTCCAGGCTCATAAACCCTAATACTTTGGATGGGTTTAATGCAGAAGACAAACTTCCCCAAGGGGATTAATAAAGGATAACTTAGCCTAACTTAACTAAATTTATTAGCTGTTACCATGTTAACTGCACTTATGAAGAGCAAGATTCTACTGACATCTATGCTTTTTTCTGCTCTTTGTTCATACATTGAGATTAAACATGTTCTAATTAAAATTGCCAGTGACCCCATTTCCCCACAGGGATCATTAAAGTTTCATCTTCATGTCAGTTTGGAAATTACATGATCCAGTGTGATATGTTTAATTGCAAGTCGCCTCGGCGTTGGTAATGATGAGCTTGATGAGATGCTCAAGGAGTCCTCCGGCCCCATCAGTTTCACTGTATTTCTCAGCATGTTCGGTGAAAAACCCAAAGGTAAGTCAGTACCAGGGTTATAATGGTTTTGAGATCAGATTTTTTTTGTGTATTTATCTCCATTTATTGTCAATTTTTAGTTCAAGTTTTGTTTAGTGTCAGTTTTCAGACTTTTTTCATTTTTGTTTAGTTTCTGTAACAAAATGTTTGAATAAGGCTGTGTAATTTACTATTTGGATTTTTATGGAAGCAATCCCAAGTCAGTGTTCATGTGTTGAAAAGATACAAGTGTACGATGATGGAGAGTAATCATATGAATTTCATAGTATGCATCAATGTAATGTGGTTTCTACTGATTTTTGGATCGTTTTCTCCTATAGTCCACTCACAATTTGGCTTTGACTGAAAGACGTAAGCCAAAATTAATATTTGAACATTTTTATCTTAGTTTGTTTTGGAGGCAGTGATCACAGATTTAGTCAAGTTCCAGGTTTTTATACACCCCAGGCAGTTTTTTCTAATTGCCTTTCAGTTTTATTCTCAGTTTATGTCAGCCATAATAAACTTGCTGCATATTTTTGATGCTCAGTGTTTCTGCTTCATAATTGTAGTAAGAGTGTAAAAGACACATGACTTTTATGAATCATCTGAAGCTCTGAGTCAGAATTTTATTTTGTGCATTATGTAGGCAGTTGGCACACATGAACCACTCTCACTCGCAGCCTCACCTGTGTTTTGTCAGGAACCGACCCCGAGGAGTCGATTCTCAATGCATTCAAGTTCTTTGACCCAGAAGCAACAGGAGTCATCGTGGGGGAGGAGTAAGAGCAATTTCCTTTGCCATCTACAGTCTGCATATGCTAGTCAGGAATGGTTGTGTGCCTTGTGCTGCATCTCAGAGGGATTAATCACATAGATAAATGAAATGAATAAGTGTAATATAAAATGCAACACAGCAATAAAGTTTCAGGATTCAGATAGCGCTTATCTTGGTCCGTGAAACAGAGAAGAATTTATTTCAAGTCAAAGAAATGGCACCAGTAATTCCTCTTTTCTCTTCCTCTCCTGTAGGATGAAATATCACCTCATGTCACAAGCTGACAAGTTTACAGAGGCTGAGGTGAGTTGTTGCTTGGCAACAAGGTGAAATATTGGCTGTATCAATATGAGATAGTGATTCAAAGGTATTGGTGGTGGTGATACTGTTGAGCAAGTTGAAGGTGAACGTTGATGAATTCCCGGCGTCTGAGGCAATTTCATTTGATTTAAACCTCTTAACTAACAGCTATGGCTTATTACAAAGATCCTTCTCAGCTCCCCGCTGCAGCCCTGCTCACTAACAGTGCCATTCATAACCTACATGGCCTCTAGCGAGAGACACAGTAATCTCATTTGTACAGCAACAGATGTTTCTCTTAAAAACATCCTTTGACTGGGGAGTGAAGAGTGTGTCTTTCATTCTCTCAAGGGATCAAAGAGACCGGTCTAATCACTATGAAATCTGTCACATTTGTCCTGGTTTGAAGAGACATATTGACTTACAGTAGGCTTACTATGTTGCAAAATGTAAAAAGATCTCTTTCTCTCTTTCTCTCCCTCCCTCTCTCTCTCTCTCTCCTGTCTCCTCTGTCTTGCTCTCTCTCTCTCTCTCTCCCGTACACACACACGGCCTACACATATTTTATGAGGAAGCTTTCATGTTCTGTACATCAAAAGGCCGAAAGGGGGGAAAAAAGGGAAGAAAATGCGTATGAAACAACAAAACCCCCAGACAAATAAACAGAATGGTGTTCCCATGGCAGCGGGGTGTAGTAGTAATCTGACGGCTGGTTTCCCATGGCTGTGTCTCACTGCCCCATAGACCTCCACTCTGTCTCACTGATGGCTCCTGTGATTGCAATCATCCATCTTACTGTCAAAGGAAAAAAAGGGCAAGAAAGGGGAAATCACACACGCCATCTCTCTCTCGCTCCCATGTGTCCAGCAAACAAGCCACCCTGCTGCGAACAGAGCCAACACATGGACCACAGGCCCTCTCCACTGGGGGCTGATAGGAGCACGTGCGTGTGTGTGTGTGTGTGTGTGCGCCTGTGTGTGTGATGTACAAGGAGAACATGTGTGGGTGTGCATCTTTGGCTGTCTGTGCCTGCCTATTATACTGCATGATCAGTCACTGGAGTGTACACAGGGGAGCTGTGGACATGTCTGATCTCGCAGCTGATCAAAAGCACCAGAGACTTGTTCCCTTGTGGCCACGCAAGCGGGCCTCATATCAACATGTCTCTGTTCAGTAGACAGGAAAAAAAGAAGAGGAGGAGCAGACAGACGGGGCATGAGGAGAAAGGGAGAAACAGGCAGGCAGAGCACACATGAAAAGGATACAGAGAGAGAGGCCAGAGTGGAAGATATGACAGTGATACATGAGAGCACTTATCTTGTGGTTGTGATGAGCTAATTGAATGGTAAAAGTCAGGCCTGTATTTGTCGACAGACATATGGGTGTGTGATCCCGCTGCCGACTTGACAGCTCCCGTTCCTGGCAGGGCTGGGGATAAAAACGACGAGCTTCAATAAAGACTGTTCTGTGTCTCATTCACCTACAGGTAAATCAGATGCTTGCGAACTTCCCCTTGGATGTTGCTGGTAACCTTGACTACAAGAGCCTGTGCTATGTAATCACCCACGGAGAGGACAAAGAGGAGTAAAAAAAGGGAGGACAAGAGACCGGGGGATGAAAGGAAGAGGAAGAAGGGGAGGAGCGGCCTTGAAGCCTCTGTCTGTAAATAGCCTTGCTGCCAAGTGCGGAGAAGTTGTGTTTGTGTAAATGCGATTATATGCAAAAGCATGGTAATATCACAAAAGAAAATCCGATTGTTGTTGTGTATTTTAATCTTATTTTAACAATAAACACAGATACATAGCCACTGGGTACAATGCCACAACAAAGCAACACAACCTTTACACACCTGAACAATATTTAGTTTAAAAAAGATAATGAAACATGCATGACACACCAAATCAGTCACATGACTGTATATCCTTATTACACAGAAACATAACATGTATTTAAAGGAATACCCTTTTTCTTACTTACCCAGACTGAGACAAGATGCTTGATACCATTTTCACCTCTGTACGTTGCTGTAAAGTTTATTTTTTCAATTTGACAGGGGCAGGCTAACGACTCCCATAGACTTTAAGTCTTTCTGCTAAGCTAACACAAAACGCTGCCCACAGGAACCGAACCACTGGACGTCCAGAGGTGAAAATGGTGTCAAACATATTGTCTCAGTCTGGGTACGTTGGAAAATGGCTATTTTGCCCAAAACGTTGGAGTATTCCTTTAAAAGGTACATCAGTAGACTCAGTCCTGTATAAGAGACTAGAAACAACTAAAGTCGCAGACAGGTCCGCCTCTTTCCAGCTGATGATGGTTAACATATGAACTTCCTAATTGAGTAAACGAAGATTGTACCAGACAAGGTCGTGCTTTTTTTCTGAGAACCGTTTAGTCTCTTGGAGACTTATTATACAATAATCATATTGGGTCGGATACAAATCTCAGAGGCTGTTACGGTGAAGTGAATGTAATCCTGTCAGGTTTAGTGCACCATCAGCGAGTCGCGTGAAGATGCACCGGAGCCAAGCGAGGTCGGCGAGGCCAGGCCAGAGCGCAATTGTTTCAGCATCTCTTCTTTCCCTTTCCAGATGCGCTCCCTCCAGATGCTATTCATTTCACCTAACTTATTTTAAGTAGATATTCTTGGCAGCTTGTCATGTCTTACCTCAGTTTTAACAAGGCAGAGCTGAGAGGGAGAGAGAGGAAGAGTGGGAGAGAGGGGGAGAGAGGGGAGAGAATAACACGAGATGAACCCTGAGGTTGTCCAAGAATGTGTTTGACACTAAATAGTGTGTTTTGGGGCCAGCTCTCAGGAACTCACATCATAGCCCCGAGAGTTTCACAAGATCAGCCAGGGGAACTGATGTGTTTACTGGGGAGTGTTTTATCTGAGGAAGGAAAGATGTCAGGTCCCTCATAACAGTTTATGAGATTATATTTCATGGTACAATCTCACGTAAGTGCTGCTTCTGAAGTTGTGTGGGCAAAGACTATGCAGCAATAGGGTCAGAAAGGCCGTGTAGCCGCTCATGTCACTGTATCTGAATGGATGAAATGCTCAGCATCTCATATTTTTACAAAGAGTTTAATTTACGCAACTACAGCAATATCACTGGACTAATTTCTGGGAAAAAAAAAATAAAATAAAGGGCAATAAGCAAATAGATTACATTTGTAATGGTATGAAAAAGGTAAGAAAAAAAAGATGAACAAATTATAAAAATTACACATCCAGTCAGGCAAAAGACTTATTCCAAACACACGCACACATACACGCATACACACACACACACAAACTGGACTAAACTGGAGCTCGTCTTTGTCTCTCTCCAGGTGTTAAAGGTCGAGAAGGGTTTTGAATGGGCTGCAGGCGCTTGGTCTTAATAGCAGAGAAAGACAGGGGGTCCGACAGACTGCCAAAACCAGAGCCCTCCGTGCTTTCTGTGTTAAGAGAGGGAGACGGGAAAACAATTACCCAAAAATACTCTTCTTTAAATTCTGCCTCAACATAACCCTCTTCGTCATGGAGTAACGTCGTACTGTACTCTTACCGTGAATGCCGATCATATGCTCCAGTATCAGGACCCTCTCGGCCAGGATCTTCAGAGCCTCTCTGAGCTGCTGCACAGCCTCGCCCTGAGCAGGAACGCTCACATTTACTTGGGGACATTTCGCAATTTAGCTCAGGAGGGGGAAAAAACCCCTCAAATGTCATATTCCCTTACCTCAGTCAAGCCCTCTCCTGGTTCTCCCTTTGGCCCAGGTGGCCCCTGTGAACACAGAGCGAAATAATCATGTCACCTGAGTTGTGTGTGTTTGTGCATGTGTGTGTTTAGAGAACAGAATATCCCCATACTTACAGGTAGACCCTGCTCGCCTGCTACACCTGGAGGCCCCTGGTGGAAGCAGAAACCAGTAACATTTAGGATTTGTGCACTTGCACACGTACGCATGCACACAGTCCGTCCAGCTTGCATTCTTTATCCCCTCTGCTAATCTGCCACTTCACCAGATCTCCAATTTTAAATCATGCAAGTAGAGGAAGGGGATCAGGTTTAAAGTCAGAGGCCCACTAGAGAGCCAACTACAGAGGGGACCTGACATGGCTGCCTTGATTAGTGAGGCCCGGCCTTGGACGGGGAGGGAGGAGGATTAGTCATGGCTTGGAGCAAATCTTTGAAGAGAAGCTTGTACACCTTTAATGTGTTTAAGATTCTGTGACAGCTAGGACCATTTACAAAACGAAGAACAAAAAGCATTTTGATAGTTCATCAGAATCTAATGTGTTCGGCCTGCTAATCCAATAGTGGAAATGTTTTTTTTTTTTAGATAGCCTTACCCTTTCTCCCACATCGCCTTTAGGCCCAGGATCCCCGGTGCTGCCCTGGAGGCCTCCCACGCCCTAAAATCAATAAAATGAAAGCGGATATATTAGATTAGTGATGCCACTCACAATTTACTAATATTTTCATATTTATGTAATCTATAATTAACTAGATTGTAATCCATCATGACTGGAGGACCGAGGGCCATTGGAGGGTCCAGACTTACATCTTGTCCAGGGAGACCTGGGATCCCTGGAGGCCCTCTGGGTCCTGGAGGGCCTGTGGTGTCACCAAAATCATCCACAAAGGGAGGGGGATAAATGTCAAGATGTATTACTAGGTTTCAGCTATTGTGCAATATTTAAATGAATTGAAATTCAGTTCAGTTCAATGGTATTTCATTCAGTTCAGTTCAGTTCACAGACTAAGTTCACTGTCCAGTTCAACTTTATTTTCCTGTGGGAAAGATTTGGCAGGGTGCACAAAGAAAACATAATAAAAACACAATAATGGTATAATATAGTGCATGTCACACCTGATTTTTTTCATGAAATGAGTTGGATTGAAAACATGTTTTCACAGAGGGAACGTAGTTATGTGGTGTTTTTACCTCCTGTGGCTATGTGTGTTTTACCTGAGGGGCCCACAGGGCCTGATGGACCAGGAGGACCTGCAACGATCTCAGGGGCGGGGAGAACTGGACGCACTGGATTTTCTTCTGGGGAAAAAAAAACACAAACAAAAGTTTAGAGTTTAAGTTTTCTAGCATTGCACAAATAAATAACAGAGAATGCATTGATAGAGATAAGAAAAAGACAAATGAAGAAAATGAAAGAGAAGAGGAAAACAAAAAAATAAAACAAAAATAGAGAAACATCTTCTGGGTTGCCGAGCTGAATCAGTTGCCCTGCGTATATTTCTGGAAAAACACATATCCTCATTTTCTGCCCATCTTCAGTGTCCATTATCTCTCAAAAACAGAAATGAATACTTACAGAAGATAAATTGTCCATTCTTCTTATAAGCAGAGAAAAACAATCTCAACAGTAGTACATGAAAGTCAATTACATACAACAGGTGCTGGTATGTTACTGGCAGGCTTCTGTTGAATGTAACCTGAACCGTGAAATTACAATTCTAAAGGTCTCATGTTATTCACTTTTAATGATTTTTGTTCAAGGATGCTATGGTTCATAATAAGAATAATGTTCATGTTTTCCAAGTAAATGTAGTTTAAAGTTGAATTGAATTTGTTAAATTGAATGATTTTTAAGACTGAGCCCTCACAGGCAGAACAACACCAGCTCCTTTTACTCAGTTGAGGTAAACCTGCTGGGTGGAGGCTTTCCAGTTTAAATCTAGTAAACTAGCCTCGATCCCTGAAAGGATTTTAACAATTTTATAATGAGAAGGAGCCAATCAAGACGAAGCCAGTCACGATGCATTTACTGGGGTTTTTATGAAATTGACTGTAAAAATGGTGGATTTTTGAAAACGTAATAACCTGGACTCAAACAAAAATAAATAACAAAGCCTTCATTAAACATGATTTAAACATCTTTGAGAGAGAGAGAGAACAAGAGAGGAGTTAAAATTAATTCCTATAATAGTGGCACTTTAATAATAACAATAATGATTTCTATCTTACAAATGGTGTTTCATTAGCGCTACAGCTCCTAACCCTTGCTTGGCATCACAAACGGCATGGAAATGTGCTGCTCACTGCTGGAAAAATGGGTTTAATACATACAGCCCCCCCCACACACACACACCCCACACCCCAACACACCCACACACATGCAGACACACACACAACCACACACACATACCAACACCCTCCCACTCTCTCTCTCTGCTGACTGTTGAGAAGAAAGCAGGTGACAAGAGTGGGGGGCTATTTCCCACAGCTTATTAAAACCTGACTGAGGTCCAGTGAAAAATGTGTTAAAGCAAGAAACACAAGAAGTGAATACAGATATATAAAAAACACTGCCTGTATGTGCCCTCATGTGCTTTTTTAAAGTCTTATTTCAACAAAAAACGGGCATCAAGATTCCCAGAATGGACGATTAAGATGTAGTTGAAGCCGTATTAAAAATATCAGCTCTGTCTAGTGTTTGTTGGTTGTATGACTGACTTTGAATGCATGATGAAGCTGATTGAGAGAAACTAGGGCGTTAATTCCAGCTACTCACAAGGTTAGTTTTTATCCAACCCTGAAGGTTACAGTTAAAATAATATGAACTTTGACTCCAGGGATCCTCAAGCTCAGGCTCAGGTCAGAGCTCAGGCATCAAGGGGTTCAAGGCCAGCCATCAGCAGGGATTAAATCCTCTTTTAAGGGTGACAGACAGCGACATCTGGTCATTTTAAAATACGTCCCATTCACTGGAACAGAGCTTGGTTGTGGAATATCTTCTTTGCATGATGTTGGTCCAAAAAAAAAAAAAAAGACAAGTGCTTAGCGGCTGTTCTTAGTGGCTGCGGTAAATCTGGGCCTTTTCCTCAGCTTGTATGGTTATTGTGAGTATGTTTGTAAATATAAATGTTGTTTTAATTTATGCTACACGTCCACTTCCCACCCACTTCAACATAAGCGCAGAGTCTGTCTTCCTCAATGTTGAGGCAGCGCTGTTACATTATGGCTGCCGTCCACAAAAAGGGTCTAGAAGAAGCAGAATTCCCTCTGGAACTAATTTTCTAACGTTACAGCCTCCCCCCGCCTGGCTCCCTCCCCAGGAAAGTCTATATGATTGGCAGACTATCTCCTCCCCTGTTTATAACCAGCCCATTTTGGCTCTGGGCCGCAGCCCATTCCCCCAACGCAGACTGTTGTGCTGACAGCTTACAAATTAGGCCTGATTTACAGCCAGTTGGCCCCCCTCAGCTAACATGGTCCCACAGACCCAAATCTACATAGTTCCAGACCCGCAGACACAGTCCCGGACTCAAAAAGGCAGACCTAGCCAACAGCTTAATCGGAGCCAGCAGTCGTCATGAGGTAATAATTATGGTATGGACATCTACTGCCTCCCAGTGGTGCAAAATGGGTATTGAATGTGAGGGCTATAAAACTGTGTGTGGCCTTTCTTCTTGCAAAAGATGATATTTTGTAAACACATTACAAGCGTAATGAGAAAGTTAATATGATCTTGACTAAAATTCATTAATTATGCTTGATACCTCAAGTTGACAGATCTGTGAACTAGAGGAGACGCAGAAAAAGAAATGAACTTGTCTTAAATTGGCTAAGAATAAGCCAAATTAGTGAAAATGGTTTGCCTCATATTTCTAATAAATTTGATCCAAAAAAAAAAAAGAAAAACAAGTGTGCTTTATACCCTGAGACTGAACTCCATTACTGGTGGTGTGAAATGAGGTTACAGTAAACAGTGGCCCAGCAGTGGCACAACACAAGGAAACTATTAACTAAATCCAAGACAGCCCTTCTCTAAAAAAAAAAAAAGAAAGAAAGAAAGAAAAGAAAGAAAAAAGAAAGAAAGAAAATAAAAGAAAAGAAACAAGAAAGGAGAAGAAAAAAGAATTAACAATGCTTTCTCCACCATTTAATTCCTTTGGTAAAAGAAAAGACAAATATCACCCACTTAAACACTTGCTAATAGCTTCGCTCCAGTTTATGTAGACTGTGCCCCCTCTGAAACACTTCCCATAAAAAGCATCTTGGCCAGTGTTTCTGCTTGACAAGATAATTGCAAAGGGACAAGAGAACAATAGGATAAACTTATGCATGAGATGGAGATGGTGGATGTTTAAAAACCGGTGAAGTGAGTGACTCATCATAGAATGAATTGTAAAAATGGACCTGTGGTTTTGGCCTCTTTTCAAACCATTCAAAAACTGAATGCTTGAATTGCTTTAAAATTAGGCTTGGGTCAGGATCAGACCATGCGTGTGTGCTCTGTTTCTATTATTGCTCTCATTTAAGTTCGTCTGGGACCAGGACAATCTGATAGGGATTTCAGGATGGAATGAATGACTTTGAGGTGGAGCGGTCCACTCACCTTGTTTGTCTATTTCAAAAACGTCACCCCTCATTCGGGACGGGCTGAAGCTGGGCCCTGGAGGACCTGGTGGACCAGGAGGGCCGGGGAGACCAAGTGCCCCTTGCAAACCTCTGTCCCCTCTTGGTCCTGGTATCAAGAAAAATTATGAAATACACCGATACAGGGATAAAAACATATGGCTGTGGTAATCAAGCATTTTGTTAAGGGTCAGTTTCTAGAGTTATGGATTATCAACTTATCAGTCCTGATAATCCCAGCAAATCTCAAACATTAAGCTTAATATTACAGGGTCTTGTTAATATTTTACCCATGGGGCCAGGTGGGCCTGCTCTCCCGGACGGTCCTGGAGGTCCAGCAGAACCAGGAAGCCCTGGTGGTCCGATGGGCCCCGGAGGCCCTCTTCCTCCTGATACTCCAAAAATGAGACGGTTACGTTCAGGTCATCAAATGCAACATTTTAACGATAGTAGTCCCAAAATGAAAATCCCGTCATTCCTGTCTCACCCCGACAGTTCCATCTCAGCCTTTCTTCCAAACTTTTGAAGTTCAGTTTTCTTCAGACTTGAAAATAGCACTGAATCCCTCAAAACAAACTGAGGAGCACAATCCAAGTGCCTTGCAGCCAAATAATTACACCCCCATGTCAGATAAATTTCTTCTGAAAATTTGTAGGACCACCCAAACCTTTTCCTAAACTATTGAAGTTTAAGGTCTTTTTAAATTTGGAAAAACTACTCTTTAACTCTCTTTTTCTAGTTTCAAAAAATATTCAATTTCTCTAAACAACGTGAGCTCCAGATTTCAGGTATTTTGTAGCCACAGACTTACACTGTGGGTCCAAAAGTGTGATATTTGCCTCATTGTGCGTACTAGTTCACCCTTTACAACAGCAAGTGGAGGCTTCCTCCAGAACACTGTAAGGTCCTCATGACATACAGTATACAGGAGGTAATGAGGCCAATCAATCAATCAATCATTTAGTGACAAAACACGATTCATTACCAAACCTGTAGTTACAGGCTGTCAGTCGCTGTGTGCTTGGTGATCCTGCAGTCTTGAAAGGGGATTCGATTTGTGCAGGGGTGATTAGATAGTGATTGATTTTTTCAATTTAAGGTGAACAATTCCTTTAATCACCTCTGAACGCTGAAATGTAAACTGCACATTTGTATCCAGCAGATTAATTCAAGATGGAGCGGTTGTTGCACACTGAGCATCTACATGTGCATTGCATCTTCCAAAAGAAAGAAAAAAAAACACGATATGGTTTTGAGAGAGTGATACCTGGCGACAGGTATGATGGGGGTCCTATGGGAGTGGGCTGGGGTGTGTCCACCTCGTTGTCTGTTGAGCCCTCTGGTAAACTGTTGACTATCGGTAGGGAGGAACCTGCCTCCTCCAGCAGCTTGATCTAAAACAAGAAGAACAACAGATACATCTTCACTGTGAAATAAAAAGTAATGTGTGTATCAGTGCAAGCTATGAAACCTCAAATTATTCCCAATTTCCAGTTGAGAGGAATGTCTAACAATGGTTACCCAGGAGACATGTAAATCATTGCCTTTGCATTCGTGCTTTGACAGTGGATAGTGGCCATGTCTTTACCTTGGATTCAATGGCATTTATTCTGCTGTTCATGTCGGTGAAACCAGTGCAGTTCATACACTCTGTAAAAAAGATCAAAAAGAAAGAGAGAGATGAGGCTAGATTGCAGATTAAAGACAACCATACACAGTGCTTGCTCTCCTTCTGTCTTTCCTTTCCCAGTTCCCTTCTCATTCCAATTTCTTTTTTTCCTCCTGGCACCACTAGCAGCATCTCTCTATCACACAGTCCAGGTCAGGCCAAGATACACAAGAACAATGCCCACTGAACCATAACCAAGAATTTATTGGCAATTACTGCTTAAATCATGTCACTCATTCACAGAATAAATATTATTAGATCTCTCTTCCCATTCTCTCTTCTGCTCTCTCTCTCTGTTTCTCTCTCTTTCTCTCACATACACAAATGCACTCAAAACCTGACACACACCTGCTCATCTCCTGACTCGTGACTCGTCTTCTGTCTGCCCGCTTGTATTTATTTTCTGTATATCCAGTTATTAGGAACAGATCCTCATCCAGATGCCATGACCACTACCAGTATCTAAATGTTGCATGTGGAAACACATACACACATAAACACAGACATGACATGCACACACACACAAACTCCATACACACACTTTCACGGGCATCTTCCTATGTATGCAGGTATTTTTACCGCTGCCAGTGGTATTGGACGGGCTTACATTTTTGCCCCGTTCCATCTCTGTTTCTACGCTGGCAGGATCTCTCCAAATGTTATGAATGGGTAGACTGGGATTAAAGTTGGTTCAAGGAACAAGGACATGATTACTTTTCATATTTACTGAACAATGAGAGCTGTGGAAGAAGCTGTCGAAGAATGTGGCCTCCTACTAAAAGTCATATAACCTCCGAACGGGTTCACATGAACACCATCAAACCGTGTTGGGCTCTCAGCAGACACAGGAGCGCAGTAAATCCACTTTTCTAGTCTTCTGAGCGCTCAAAGCACTTTACAATGTACACCTCACATTCAGCCAGTCACACCCACATGCACACACTGGTGATGGAGGATGCCATGCAAGGTGCCAGCCTGCTCATCAGGAGCGGCGAGGGATTTGGTGTCATGCTAATGGACACTTGGACACGCTCTCTGGAGGAGCCGAGGATCAAACCAGGAACCCTCCAATTACAAGACAACCTCTCTACCTCATGAGCCAAGCCGCCCCTGAACAGGCAAGTGCTGCATTATTCGCCCAGCCAAACAGCATGGGGGCACCGCAGAACTAACATCTGAAACATCGTGCACTTTTTCACTCAAATCTATTTTTTGATTGCAAACCTTTTCTATTTCATTGCATAATAAAAATAAAAAAAGATTCCAGAGATCAGCAGCCTTGATGGCCACTAAACAAATATAATGTTGGTTGGCCACATGGTATTACAGCAATCAATTAAGATGAATTTTAGAATTAATATACTCTATTATGTCCCATTTCAGGTACAGTCATCTCAACATATGTGCATCTCCTGATGTGGAACAAACTGTTAATAGGGCTTGAAAGCAATAATGTACTTTTGATGAAAATCCAACATAAAGAACTGGAATATCTTGACAAACTGCTTTGTGCGTGTAGACGTATGAGCTCTATTGTGTGCCACTTTGGCTTCGTATTGTCTTCAGTCTGGTTTTCACCATGCGGTCATCTCTTTAACAAATCATGACACTAAACATCCAAAGCTAGTTTTACTAACACATATAATTACATACCCTTGCTGTATAACAGTCTTGGTACCTGAGCTTTGAGCCATGAGCCAAAAACGCAGAATACCACTGTTTTGGAGCAGAACCTCTCATTTTTTCTAAATGTGAGCTGTTCTCTGGTTTAGAGGCTCGGGCCTCGTAAGTGGTCTGGAATGTCAGCTGTCAGTTCCACAGATGGGACCCACCCACATTGTGGTCATAGCGAGGATACCTAGAAGAAGGAACAACTGGTGCTCATAAATAAACCAAGACAACAACAAAAATGACCCAAATGGCTCCGGTCTGCCGAAATCCTCGTCTCTGACCACAGCACACTGGGTTCTAGTGGCTGACACTGAGGTTTCTGCTTCACTGAAATAGGACAGGGTGCACGTCTGTGTGTGTGTGTGTGTGTGTGTGAGTGTGCGTATGTGTGGTTATGCATCTCTACAAGCATGTATATCCAGTCCAGTGGTGTCTCTGACTGCGCGGGTGTGGTTTTTCAATGCCTCGATTCACCAGCGGTCTTGTCTGGAGTCCATCTGCAAATGGAAACAGCAATCGACAGCTCAACCCAAAACACATTCCTCTGGATTAATCAAGCCAAATACTCTTGTGCTGATTAACTACTCAGATCAACATGACCCCACATGAGTTGCTGTGACTTTCAGCAAAGTTATTTTTTAAGGTTACACCAAGGACATCAAAGTCCCACGCGAATAAAAAAAACATCAAAACTGTGGAGTAGCCATGAGCTGCACCATGTGAGAGGACTGATGAGATGATTTGTCTCATTTTATTCCAGTTATTCAGCGCTGACTTAAAGGAAAGTTCCACCCTTGGACACTCTTGCAGTGTTATAAATCATCCATCTGTGATGTTCAATGTTTAGTGCATTCCAGAAGTAATTTTGTGATAAAGTATTGTAATTTACTTTTCGGTGTACACGCGTTCCCTCGATAATTTGACAACAGCAGGAAAACGCCTTGTTTGCCTTCTGCACAGCTGTAGGTAGACAGAGCAATAGTGATATCAATAATAAGAGATGGAGAGTGAGATTTGAGGATAAGTGAGACTTGCATCCCTTACTTAAAATGCATTGCCCTCTTTTGAGGCGAATGCCAGTGGAGAAATTGGTATCTCTGCTTCTTTCTGCACCGTAAAACATTCCTATCAGGCTTGGCTGGAAGTGAGGTTAGGTGCACCCTCACGTCTAATGAGCTCACTTGTCCATTTCTCCGCCAGCGAGGACCCAGGAATAAGCCTGGGACCCAGCCATTTCTTATTATGTCATAAACATACACCACAGGAAAACACCAGAGCTGAGTCAATATACCATAAATGTGAACCAGAGGAAAACAACAGCGTTTTCTAGAGGAGGCAGGCGGGATTTCCGTTTTTGGAGTTGGAATTTAATTACATTGGGTTAGAAAGCCAAACTTCCGCTGTGTGAGAGCTGATGCAATGTTTAGAATGGGACCACAGTCTATAGAGTCTGTTTGGATCCATAATTACACCATGGCAACATGAAGACATGGTTATTTTTCTTGGATTGTGCTCAGCTCATGGGAAAGGTTCAAAACCATGTTGTCTTTACCGGGAAGGCAAATAAACATGAAGTATGGAGGACGTTTTCTGCTATAAAGGGAAGAAATTCAGGTTTTTTGCCCAGTGCTTTGAATGTTCATATATAACAATTTGTTAGAGTTGGACAAGAATGTGCTGTATCACAGAATGATAACAGGATTACCATTTTATGTATTACAGCAGCATGTCAACAAGTGAAGAAAATCTGGCTGATTCAAAATGACCACAGACACAATTGTTTTATTACAGAAAATACAGTTAAAAAAAATATATCAAGTTACACGGTAATGTACCATGCAATTAGATTACATGCCCATACATTACACAAGCTGGGAAAGAAGCTGACATTACTCTTATGTGATAAATACTACTGTTACGGCTAGTGATAAATACAGGAAAGAGACATAACAGAGAGGCAAAGACAAGAAAGCAAACTTGCAACTTGGATCAAAATCGAAGTCCTTCCAGGCAAAGCACACTCTGTAAATGAGATTAGACCTCTTGGACGATACGACTCTTCGTTTAAAGATCAAAAAGAACAAAAAACATGGTCATATTTCATCAGCATACTACAAACACGCCAATCCCATTAATGAATCATCCCGATCATTACAGTGTGATTTACAGCACAGGACAGTACTGGATATTTTGGCAAAACTGTAAGCCAGACTGTGGGCACAGTCTGTTGAGACAGTAAGTTTTCTTCATTAGACCTGGACATAGATCATAGAAATCACTCTCTTTCTCTTTCCCGCTCGCTTTTGCACACACACAAACATGCACACACACACACACAGACGTGCATACACACACAAACCTCAACCACAAAACAAACCATGACGCACACAGCTGGGGACACTAATTTTCATAGGCACTAAATACTTGCTCTGTGTGTGTGAGCGAAAAGGAAGGAAGGATGATGTATTGAAACATCTCCTTGGACCATCTTAAGACCGTCTGTCACATTCCCAACATACACAGAAAGCTGTGTGTCCAATGTGTGTGTATGTATGTGTGTGTGTGTTTGTGTAGTCCAGTGACAGCCTCCCAGAGCTGGCTGTATCCCAGGAGCCTGTTGTGTGTCGGCACCGGCCAGCAAGTGGTCAGCTATTGCTGGCATGAGGAACAGCTGGCACAGAAAACACACCCACCCACCTACACACACACACACACACAAACACACAGTCACACACACACATACAGTCACCCACTAAATCACACACCCAATTTGACTGCCGTGGTTGGTAGACAGTGATGAACAGCGCAAAAAGCATTTTTTCACAAACCAAGATGCCCAGTAGTCCACAACGGGGCCATTTAGCATTTTTCACCATTATGCCGCCTGACAGCCCACACTACACTTCTCCAAAATGAGGCTTTTCAAAGCTTTATTAGTAAGCAATACTTGACAAATAATGGAATTTCCCACTGCAATCATCTCATGCAGAACGAGATACGGCCAACAACTAAGTAATGGACTTCAAATCCACACTGAAGGTCGGCAATTCATCTGTCCTGACTTTCCTCCTTGCAGGAAGCTGCTGCTCAGCAGGCATAGCCATAACACAATGAATCCTCATGCTGAGAATGCACCTAATTTCTCTGTCATTCTCTCATGCACCCAGAATGCACTCACTCATCCCATCACCATGCACAGTCCGGCCTGTCAGCCAAGACAACAAACTGCTCTGGGCTGAAATACAGCAGTCGCTGTAGAGATGGATGGCCTGATGGGCGCACAGACATACAGTCATCTTCATGCTATGAGGGGATGCTATATGAATTTGGTGAGGAGAAAGAGAGACAAATGCTGAAATAAAGTAAACATTTTTGATGTTCGAGTGATTTTGTAGGGCACGGGAGAAGGGTGGAGACAGAGAGAGAGAAAGAGAGGCACACAGTGACAGGCAGACAGACAGATCCAGCGCTGTCTAGACTGCAAAATGTGCAGACTGTGCCAACTGTTCCGGGTGACAAGTGATGGGAAGATAGACAGAGTTAAGCACGAGCTGACAGAAAGACTGAGGGTCATGTGGGAATACAGACACGGAGAGACAGAGAGAACCAAAGAAAACCACAGACGCAGCATGGACAGAGCACCATCCATCAGCCAGACCAGATCATGAGCAAGAAAAGCTCAGCCATCCCAAAGCTCCCGACAGGTCAAGGGGTACCGTCTGACCTATATTTGAGCACAACCAGGGTTGCAACAAAGACATCAGTCATACCCCTCGCACTGTAAAGGTTGCTCTCTCAAAGCAGCACATGTGGGATATGGCTCTGTTTTATCACTTTACTCCAAGGAGAGGAGGAAAGGGAGATCTGAAGGAGCTAGAGAGTGAGATAAGTGGAAAGAAGCGAGGAATATAGAAGATTAAGAGCCCGGCAGTGGTAGTCATAACAAAGAAGTAAGGGCAAGGTAAGGGCAAAAGAGTAAAGTCCCACAAGGAGATGAGAGAAGCAGATAAAAGAGAGAGAAACCTGGATTATAAGGCTGCGAGGAAGAAAGTGTGGAAAGCGCTTGCTGCGAAAAAGTGAAATTAGCAGGAGGGAAAAAAGGTTAAAAAATAAGTAAATCATATAATATCTTCAACCGCTCTAGATAATCCCTCCGACAATGGAATATAACCCACTTCCCTCACTTCCTCCTTAAAGAGCGACTCTAAGCTGCAAAGGGGAAACAGTGACTTGACTTCACAGCTGCAGCATTAACATGTTAACACATCTGACACACTAATAATTTAGCCACCTTTTCACTTCATTGCTGAAATTCCACATTAATTTGACTTGAAAAGACACCCAGCGCTCGCTCAAGTCAGCATTAGACTTTTTTAAACTCCTTTGCCTGAGCCTTTTGCACGAGATCAAAGGTCACTGCTCCCATTAGACTTTACCCGCGGAGGTCCGGGGCACATAATTCCTTTCAGATTAGGTTCCCCTGTACACAGACGTTACCCACAGTCCCTTCTGATAATATGATCATGTGTGCAGATGGGCGCTGGGGGTGCTGCTGTGACGGAGCGGAGAGGGGGCAGGGGCCAACGGCAGGGAAATTACTAACACATTTCTCCCAAATGTGTTCCATTCCGTCATGTGTTAGTACAACTCAGCTGAAAGTAAACTGTAAATCTTATGATGAACTGTATACAGCCAGCGCAAACCAGGCCAATGCGTTTTGTTCTGTCAAAAAACATATACGGGTCAGGGTGTCAACAAAATGTATTCAGAAAAACACAAGCTCTCGGTCATGGAATGCATAAAAATTCAGGTTTTGCAACAACACAGTTATGTGGGTGCATGATCCAAGATATAATAATATAGTATGATATTATACTTTCAAGCTTGTGATCTAACACAGGCTAAAAACATCAAGCAAGTTTTGACTGTAAAATGTGTCACAGAGTCAACACATAGAAAACATTATCGGGTGCCTTTTTGAAGACTAAAATAGGCAGTTCTCCATACCAAGTGGTGCTTTTATTTCCTCTGTTTATTTAACAAGGAATGATGGAAACAAAATTAGACAAAGTGCAAAAATAGAGTGTCATGTAAAGAGGATGTCAGACCAAACAACATCAGAGTGGAAAGAGACGAGCGTCTCTTCAATTGACACAGACTAGACTCCAACTCTCGTCTCCTTTATGTGTACTCCCTCTGCAACTTCGAGGATGTTAGAGGCCTCTGAAGTGAAGCCAGAATCCCATCAAACCAAAACCAGAGGTGATGTCATCTTCGGTGGGTAAGGCTGTCTTCTCTTCCTTCTGATAAAACAGCTGCCTTAAAGCCTCTTTGAAGCAGTTTTCTGCCACACACAACTGCATGTACATATTGGCTGGGTGACAAAGGCACATGCACACACACACAGACACGCAGAGTGCTGCCATTAACAAAAATCACCCTGCCTCATGTCAAAATCAAGATTTGCCACGCTTGGTGGACGCAAATTATACCTATTTTCAGACCGGAGAATGTTGTAACTGAATTCTTTGAATTCTTTGTCAAACTGAACCAAGCCAAATCTGCGTTAGGAGAAACCAGTCGTTGTTCCAGTACAACAGCATCACAGATCGTGTCCTGTAATAAAGCCTGATCTAAGCATGGTCACGTATGTTACAAAGACCTGGTGGAGGAGTGTCATGCTCATTAATGTCAGTGGGGCCACTTTCCCACAGAACCAGCTTGGCTGCTGCCCTGGCAGCCAGGAGCAGCTGGACTCCTCTGGGACCGAAACAGCTAAGCTCTCCATACACACACACACACACACACATACACACACACATCTGAGAGAGAGGGGGTTCACTCCTCTGCCCTCATCACGTTCTCCTTTCTTTCTTTTTCTTTTGCTTCTTTCTTTCAGTTGTTCATTCCTCTGTTCTCACACTTTTTCATCTTTTTCTCAATATTATTACATTACTCTGTCTTTCTCTGCCAGTCCTAACACCGTATTTCTCATGCACTAGTACTCCACCTCTTCCATCAGTGTCCTGCTCTGGTTATCTGATGAGGGCTATTTTTTTTTAAAACCAAAATGCATTAGCATACTAAAAAACTAACAAACGATAAACTCAAGCCATGTCTTGTTGTTTTTTTTTCTCTCTCTCTCTCTAAATATTTGGAGCGCCACTATTTTATTGCACCAGTCTTCAATCAGTGTCCTCTGCTTTTCTAACTGCACCAGACTGACCCCTGCCAGGCCTCCCTCCCTGCCTCCTCCACTCCTCGTGTGAAGCAGACTGTCAGTGACATCAGCCCCAGTCTGTAAGGTCTCCTTACTGAGGAGAACCTGGTCTTCTGTCCCTCCATATGGAGACGATTTTCCTCGTGCTCCATTACAATGTGCAAATACATTTCAGCAAACGTTAAATAAACAGGCAGATTACTTCTTCACACTCATGCAACCACTTTGGTCTCAAATGAACCATAATCTCTGGCATTACCAAGTCAACGGATACGTTTATGTCTTAATCTTTTTGTGGAATAATACATATGGGTGGGCAAATAATGATTTCTAAAGGCTTTGTAATAATATCTGAATTTATTCTATTAGTATTAATGCTTGTTTTCTTAACTCTTGGTAAATCTAGGCTATCCAAGTGCAACAATGTATAATTTTGTAAAATGGAACAAGGTGTGGTAATTATGACCAATAAGTAAAACTCTCATTGAGGTAACTGTTAATCTTGGACAAATTCGGATAGGGCATGCCTGCGTTTTCACTGACATGCTAATTGCGACTTTCCCACCCTAAAAAAATCTACCAAGCTGTTGGATGGAGTAGAAAATAATAATTTGATAACAGACAGTTCAAATAACTACACACTTCAAGCCACTGTGTCTTAGCCAATGCAGCACAACTCCGCTTTGTTGCTGGCCTCCTTATCCTCACTGTAGACTTGTATCCACCCTCCCACTGTGTTTGTTTTCAGTCAGCCTGGCTGTGGTGGCTCGCCCCTGGGTTGAAATATAAGGTCTTTACTGGGCTTGGAGTCTGCGGTCTGTGGTATCCTTGGGCAGCCCTCTCCATCACCAAATCCCTGACTACCTCCCACTTTACAAGCTTCTCCACTGGACATTTCTCTGAGCCTTTTTTTCATTGATTCATTTGACTCCAATAGCCATGATGATATTTGGAGAGACAGACAAAACTGCTTTGGTGCTGTCTACGGCTAACAGAACAGCATGGATGTGCACACATGCAGAGAGAGAGAGGGTGAAAAAGTGAATCTAATCTTCCTTCCAGGGACAAAAGCCCCTTGAACACAGGGCTGTGGAGAAATAGGTACAAAACCGCAGAGCACAGCATCCCTTTCAACTGTTGTTTTACTGCAGTCCATGCTCCCAAATGTAATCTAAAACATGCTTTCAGTCTTAATTCAACACAACTTTACAGTTTTATCTAGAGGCCAAACACTGCACAGTAGTGCCATTAGCCATCTACCCAACTACACACCATCAAACAAAAAAAGCCACTGATGTGGGTAATGCTGCCTGGCACTGCTAAAAAGATACAGATGGGTTTGGGCAAAACACACGGTCTTTATTTCAGTCCTTGAGAGTGAATTAGACACAGACCGCATTCTCTTATAATCGCCCTACATCCAACTCTTTAGCAAACAGCATCAAGCAAACTGAGTAGAGGCAAAAGTGAATGTTGAGCCCAGCAGAGAGGATACTCACCTTCACGACACTCTTCTCCAACAAACCCCGGGCAGCATCTCCACTCCAGTGCAGTGACCTGCCTGTAGGTAACCTTGTATGATGGTCTGACCAGCGTCCTGTAACTGGAATACAGAACATAGTCATTGCCTACAAGTACACACACAGAAACACTCACTCAAATGCACAGACATATTCCACTGCCGTGATACATGACTGATTCTGAAGACTAAAACTGTATCAGCATCACGGTCAAAGCAGAATATGACTAAAAGAAGTAATGAGTAAAGGAGTATCAAGACTTTGAGGGTACCTGATGAGTTTGGCACATGGTCCGGGCCATCGGCAGCCCTGGAACACTCTCTGGACTGTCGTCTCTGTCCCGTTGTGCACCTGGCAGGTCACTGTCCTGGAAACAGTGTACTGACACCAGTTCCTAAGAAACAAAGATCCTCCTGTTATTAGTGTTATTGCACTATTATGGATGTGAGTGTGTAAGGCAGCTGAGGTGATATACGGTAACTGCTGAGAGGTAAATGTGAGGAAAACGAGAGATAACAGACTGGTCACGTTCAGATTATAACACACTTTGACACCACCAACACCTAAGCTATGATCCAGAATGTCCAAACACTTTCAAACAGGGAGTCCTTACCCTCACCAAGAATATTGTTCTTGCTAATGACATGGGAAAGGGATTTTAAATCTTATGTCATTTTCCACAGCATTGATGTGTCAAATGTGTTTGATTATGACCCTGAGGAAGGCCACACGCGTTGGTCAATCAATAAAGTTTTTCTTATGCTGGAGGATTGATCTCAGTAGACTTTCTCCCTTCTCCATGCACCATGGTAGAAGGGAAAGTTGTGCCAGAAAGCCCTATTCTGCTTCTACATTTTCCACAGCATTTGAAGTGAAATTGTGTTTCTCCAGTAGCCTAAATGCGCTCACCTGAGCTGGTTATGGGACCCGGTGCCCGGCGGTCCGCTGCTGCCGCTCTGTTCCGATTTGATGCGCTGCAGAGTCACTCCTGGAAAGTGATAGACAAACCCCGTTCCCACCGACAGACAAATTAAACATATCCACACGCACAGCGCGTATACGAGCGATATTGCCATAATTTCCCCGTGGTTTATTCCTGATAGAGCTATCAGCAGATATTCAAGAGCTCTGGGGTTTAAGTGAAATCCTGGAGGGATATATCCTGCTATGCCAGATCTATCTGATGTGGGAAAAAGTAGGCAAGTCTAAGAAAATCCCACAATAACCGCTAATGAGCTGGTCATTTTGTCGCCCAGATGAGAAGCAAACTGGCCAACTTAAGATCCAAAAATGAATGTCACACAGCCCCTTCCTATAGAAAATGCGGTTTTCTGACGTTTGACATCCTGCCGAGGACTGAGGAATCAAATAACCACTCTGCGTAAAAAGCGCACTGAGTTGGAGGGCTGGAGACGGAGTGCGTAAAAGCGCATCTGGTCCCTGAAGAAAAGCTGTAATATTCCTATAACATTCCTATAGGAAGATGGCGTGAAATATGGTGGTCAACAGTGAGTTTATAGCATATAGTATAGTATTTTACATCTCCTGTATAGTATCACCATAATATTTCCATGGGCACGTAAAGCGTTTATGTGGTGGGCTATATAGTTTTAGTAAACATCGTAACTGATGGCATTTTCTCTGCTATGATATCACCATAATGGCCATATAGAGTTACAATAAATACGATTATTATGTTCCCTTTCTATTGAATTTTAGGGATGGCGACTGACCAGCAGCACAGAAGATACGAGAAATAAACGACAATATTGGGAAATTTAATTCAAACTTAGATTTAGCCCTGTATAACCTCTTTCTTCATCATCACAAACTTTTAGGCATTTTGAGACTAAAGGATAGCCCCTGATATTCAGCATGCTGGAATTGGCAATCAACTAATCCACATATGTGTATGCTTAAATAAAGGAAAAGGATGACAAATGTGGAAATTCTTCATTTAAACTTGGCTAACTTTGTTCCACGTAAAGACCACACAGGTATGGCTCGATAGCAGCAAGGGAGTCAATCTGAGAGGATTTTTGTGATTAGAGGTGAGGTTAGAGATAGACTGTAATTGTGTTTGAGCTCAAGATGGGTATCTGTGGGAAGTGAAAAATAAATAAAATGCCATGGACACATTGTCTCACTGCTATATCCTGGGAAGAAAATAATTTTCAAGTCAAACTATTCCTTCATTTCGCCGCGGACACACTGATTGCTCAGCCATACAGCTCAAATGAAAGTGCATGCCATGGGAAACAGTGCCCCCTGCTGACGAGTCCCACACTGTGCATGCATTTACAGAAAGCACACGTGTCCTTGTGTGTGACAGCGGGCTGCACGGCTCAGCGCGGCGCGGCCAGGGTCTGTGCGGCTCACAGCTGAAGAGATGGAGGCAGACAGCGTCAGGGACCCCGGTGCCATGGAGGAGAAGGCAGACCTGGAAATGCCAGAAAACCCATTTGAACAGTACATTGAATCACTGCGCCAGGAGCTGGAAAACCAAGATCCAATCTTTATAATCGGCATTATTGTCGCTTTGGCGGTGGTTGTCATCACTTTTGGTAAGAAAACCCAGCTAGCGATGTAGCGCTTGGAGCTATGCTAAGTCCTTACTTAAGCTAGCAAGGCCTAGCAGTTAGCTTAGCATTAGGAAGCTACTAACGTTAGGCCATGGTAATTAAATAGCAAACGTTTTAACGGGTAGTTTTCAGTTGCCATTAATAGTAACAACCTTGTTCTCATGAAATAAATCCGTTATGCGATATTCTCTGTTTTCTCGCTACTACTCACTTCCTTGTTATGCTAACATTAGTTAGCTGTATTAGCAAGCAGCAGGTGGGCTAACTTAGCTAACATCTGTCAGTTGCACAGTCTGGGAATTATATGTCAATATTTGTCTCTGGAGTCACCGAAAGCTTCTTAGCAGACACACACCCCTCAAGTTGTTAACCAGCACAACTACTTTCTCATTTCAGTGTTTCTGAAGTACTTTCTGTCCAGCAAAACTGTACGAAGTGCCGTGCTGCTGGTTGGATTATGCGACGCGGGGAAAACTCTCCTATTTAGTCGGGTGAGCTTTATTCCACAAATGCTCTTGCCACAATTTCTGTTTCTAGATGTGTGCAGTATTTAGAGCGATTGTGTTTGTCTTTTGGCAGCTGCTGTCAGGAAAGTTCAAGAGGACACAGACCTCCATCACTGACAGCAGCGCTCCATACAGAGCCAAGTCTGACAGGGTAAGACAAGTAAAGAGCAGCTAATGGCAAAGACGAACTCTGTGCATCTTACAAGGACAATTTCATAGCCTATACTGGGTTTAGCAGTTTATTGTTTTCACGGTCCTTTGTTACCTCTAATTTATGTGGCTCCTCTGCATGTTCAGGGCAGCACCTGGACCTTGATAGACTTGCCAGGTCATGACAGTCTGCGTCCACAGTACATGGAGAAGTTCAAGTCTGCAGCCAGGTGAGAACAGGCAGCCTGAACGAATAACATATATAAAACTCTCTTTGGTTGCAATCACATTTTTATTGATTTTTTTTTTTGTGTCAAAATAAAAAATAGATCAACAAAAGAAAAAACAGACAGACCCATTTGGATGACAGGTGTAATTCTCATACTGGCAATTGGTGACAAGATATGCATTTCTGTCTTTTTCACTGTCATCTTCTTCATTGTCTTTTCCTATCACTTTCCCTTTCCCTGTGCCACTGCCCATTTCCCGTTGGCCCATCCTTGCAGAGCGATCGTGTTTGTTGTGGACAGTGCTATCTTCCAGAAGGAAGTGAGAGATGTGGCCGAGTTCCTCTACTTTCTGCTGACGGACCCTGTGATCGTAAGGAACGCTCCAGCTCTCCTGGTGGCCTGCAACAAACAAGGTGAACGAGCTGTCCTGCTGTACAAACTAAACCGTTTCTCTGCACTTTGATGCTGCACATTACACTGTCAGCCACTCCACCCAACATGCAAAACTACCAGTTTATTGTACAATATACATTTTATTCATAGCACTGTCATGCACTTGTTTGTTACAGATATCACCATGGCAAAATCAGCCAAACTGATACAGCAGCAGCTGGAAAAGGAACTGTGAGTAAATCTTTTACAATTGCTGGGTTTGGTCCCGCATTAAGTTTTCCATTTCTGTCAGCCCTTTTTAAAGTTTTGTTTAATTTGCACCCTTGATATCATCATTTTTGCTTAATTTCCATCACAGTTTTTATCTTTTAACATTTGTCATCATTAAATCATTTCATTTAGTTTAATGTTTCAACCACCATACCAGTAATGAGACATGATGAATGCTGTAATAATGGGAATCTATGCATGTCATCCATCTAGGTCCCCTTATTGTAGAACTCATCATGTCATGTCATAGGTGTTCATTTACTGTGTATTTTGAAAAAAGTTGGTTTTCTTCATACTCTACAATTGTAATTAACTCCAGTATTTGGTTTAGTCGTTGATATTAACCTTGTGAATTTATTAAAGTCAGTATGTGTGTTGCGTGTTTTCTCATAGGAACACGTTGAGAGTGACCCGCTCAGCAGCCCTGAGCTCTCAGGATGGCTCTGTTGGTGGCAGCGTTTATCTGGGGAAGAAGGGCAAGGACTTTGAGTTTAGCCAGCTGCCCATGAGGGTCGAGTTCCTGGAGTGCAGTGCCCGTGGCAGCAAGGGCGAGGAGGGGAATGCAGACATCGAAAGTCTGGAGAAGAGCCTGGCTAAACTCTAAAATCAACCACTCCCATTCTCAGTGCAGAATTTGCCTCAGTGTGGCTCAGAAGCAGGATCAGCTCAGCTCTCATCCCCCCGCCTCAGTAATCAGGGGTGCAACAATCTTACCTCGGTTGAATGTCTGCAGGTTAACTTAAAATCCCCTTACCCCAGTCACAAAGTGGCCCCCTTTGCCATGTTCAGTGTGTGTTGAGTCCACGGATGCAGAATGTGAAATGATATTTAAAGGCGAAAGTTGAGACTTAGTGTAAGAGAAATAATAGCTAGACTATGAAAATTGAATTGTGGACTCTGAGAATGGAATATGATGCTGCAGTTTGTGTTTTTGCTCTGCATTTGCTTTCAGAGTGTTAAACTTGATTATTTTAAACATCTACCTGTAAGTGTTGATGAGAAAATGCCTTGAAGACTTTTTTTTTTGTAAATTAAAATGATTTGTTGTGCATACATGCAACATAAAGACATTTGATAATAGGCTGTCATCCATTTTGGCTGGACCATCTCAGACCATTTCTTAAATTTCTGCACCAACAAGTTTGCTCTTTGAAAAAAAATACATGTGTGCGGCATTTAAATGAGTGACTTTGCATTCCAGAGTCAGCAGTGTGCCTTTTTCCATTATAGCTTTATAGAATAATCTTGTGCAATCTGTGTGCAAAAGAATGGCCTTACATTTCTTGTGTTGGACTGAGTGAATTTGGTGCATTGTCGATGAATGTATACATTTTTGACATCCATACAAGACCTGTTTTGCATTTGTTTTTAGATGTGTAGCTTGTTTAAAAAAAGTTTTCCAATATAAATCGCTTGGTTCATTCAATATCAATCTGTAGAACAAGAGGACGTGCATGGCATAAAAAACAGGCATGATCAAGCAGTTAAAAGTGGGATTTTCACAATAGTTTATCAACAGTTTAATCACACTTCTTAGTAACAAACTACTTCTTTTCAACTACCAAGCGTGGGATAGAAGACTATGCACACACAGTTTCTCCAAAGATGTATGAACTTACTAACCCCACTTTGTGATGTTTTGAGCACATGGGTTTTCATTAGTCCACCATCAGACGGCTGAAAAACAGAGCCATTAAGCAGCCACACTTCCCTGAAGAGCTAGGTCACATGACGAACCACAGGCCCCCAAAACAGGCATAAAGCACAACACCTTTCAGGAACATAAGTTTGGCTTTTCAGTGGCGCTGTGTTTCCATCTGTCTTTCGTCTGATGAAGAGCAGTGTGTTCGAAACGTCACATCTTGTGTGGCCCCGACATTCGCTCTATGTCTTGTGTTTCTGTCCAGCACCTGGTTTAGATCGGGACAGGGATGTTTTTACGCCGTTCATGTGGCAGGCGCTGAGCAAATTATTTACCCATACAAAGCAGACACTTAAATCTTGTGTGGCAATTTCATAGTCTGCAAAAATGCAATTATTGTGTACAAAAATATAATGGATCCAGTGTGTCAGACAGCACAACATACTTGAGAGGACAGGATAAAAATGTTTCTAGGACCACACACACACACACACACACACACCAAGCCTCCCATTAAACTATATACCCAGAGTAAAGCTGAAAGTCAATAACACCAGTGAGAGAGCTTTGTAAATATTAAGTTGTACGCAATGCAGTGCAAAACCTATTTGTGTAATATGTTTGCAGCTGTAAAGATTTGACCTCCAATTGTGGCTATGTACTGCACAGTGTTTTCTGGGATTAAGGTGATTATTTTTGTAGTTTAGCCATAGTGCGGATTCCTGAAAGCAGAATAAGAGATGGCTCTGTCTTAGGAATAACGAGCCAAACATCCTTTTAAGAATTGTTGCAGCGAGGTAATATAGTCAGCTCCTAACAGCAGAAAACACATCAGTCTGGACTCTGAAGAGTTGATAAATGCTGGTTAGAAATGCTAAGGCAAGTCAAAATAGTGTATTGCTACGGCCCAGACAAAGGAATCACCTCCATGGCTCTATAGTCCTGAGAGAGAGTAGACAGTCAGACTGGAGCTCTGATCTGCCACGACCAAACTGGGCTCTCCTTTCAGCACAGCAGGACACACCCAGTTCACCTTGTGCTCATGGTTGATACTGAGTTTGGGCCCAGACTTCATCGCCTCCTCTGCTCCTTCTGCCTCCTCGCACCCCCCCGCCTCCTTCTCAGCCTCCTCTTTGTCTGGTTGGGCCTTCGATTTGTTCTTTGCTTTATCCTGAGACGGCTGTTTGGCTCTCGCCTTGCCCTTGAGCTTCCTGCGATGGCCTGCAGCTTGAGATTTGGCCTTCCCTTCTGGTGTCACCACCGGGTCCTGGCTGATGTCCCAGAGGGCCACCCGGCCATCGTTCCCCCCTGTGGCGAGCCAGTATGGGTGGGAAAGGAAACTAACAAAGTGTGCCTGCGAGGCTCCCTGACTGTGGGCCTTGACAGCTCCCTGCTGCTCCAGTTTCGAGCCGCTGCCGACCCGCATCAGATGCACCCGCCCGTCCTCGGCCGCACAGGCCAACACGTTCCCGCAGCTCGACACAGAGACGCAGTGGGCCAGCGGGGGGTTGAAAAGCTGACCGGCCCTCTGCTGATGTTCCTCCTCTTCCTCTGCCACTTCCTGCAGGTTGAGGGTCCAAAGCGGACGGGTCTTCTGCAGACCCCACAGCATCACCTGAAGAAGAAACGGCGACAACAGAGGAAAACAAAACTGAATTAGTTAGAATTAGGGTGCACAGCAATAGGATATAAATTTGGGAGACAAACATAATTTTATTTGCAGAGATAGGTGGATGAGAGAAGATGGTAAAAGACTTGTGAATGTTTTATAGGTTGAAATTTTAATTTGCACCCACTAGTGCAAGGTGATGTCACTATTTAAGATACAGAAAGCAGAAGTCATGAGGTAATTTCATGGGATCTTACGGTGAAAACTTGACTCATGGTGTTTGACTCTCACCAATACAAATAATTAGTGCTGTTTACCTTTGTGGGGCTGAATTTTAGTGGACTGCTTCATACAAATGACTGTCTCAGTGTATTTTGCTCTCATTACCCCTCTACCGCCTTCCCCCTTTCTCACCTGCATGTCCAGCCCAGCAGACACCAGGTTGTTGGGCCTGTGAGGCCGAAAGGCCACCGAGGAGCAGATATTGGTGTGTCTGCGGAGCGTCCTGCAGACCTTTCCCCCGGGAAGCTCCAATATCCGAACTGCCCCGGAGTCATCAGCCACTGCCAGGGCCGAGCCAGTCTCATTCAGTGCCAAAGCATTGATCTCCTCCTCCCCTGCACCCTGAAACTCCTCCACGACGCCCTTCAGGCTCCGAGGGTCCAGTATGCTCACCGTCTCTCCATGTGACACGTACAGCAAGCCTGGGGCCGCGGGCGAAAACACAACACTGGTATTGTCCTCCTCACCAGAGAGAGTCAGATGGCCTACGACGCTTCCCTCTTGGCTCCACACGGTTACTTCTCCACCTTCAGATCCTGAGGCCAGGAGGCCCTCGGGGCCCCCAGCGGCCCCTACACACAATACGGATGTGGAGTGGCCCTCACACCACTGCCGGGCCATGCTGACCTAGAGGAGGATTTAGGGCAACAGGGAGAAGGAAAACATGAACATCTCATCCTGTTGGGCTGAGTTTGTACTGTTACAGCCGCCGCCTGGTGAAAACCTGCTAAACAAAACAAATCCCAAAGTCTGAAACTCTGCTGAGACATTTTGAAATTACAGCTGACACCTAAGAGTCACCAGTTACCATTCAAAACATGTAGGAACCATGTGCTGTCGGTAAAAACAGCCTTCAGCAAGTGCCAGCAAGAGGTGACAATCCCTGTTTTTACTGATGACTAGTCTGCATTTATCAGACAGAAGTGACTGAAGAAATAAGAGTGAGTGGCAGGATGAGGCTCCCCTCTCTCTGTCTTCAGGGAGCAGCTCATGCAGAGAGAGGATCCTTCAACGACTGTGGCTTTGATTTCAAATCTGTTTTAGAGCGATCACAGCCGCTGTTTAAACATATACTGGCTGGCCGCCGTTTTCTACACTAGATAAGAGCTACTGCGAGGAGCTGTCACAAAAACAAAACCTCAGGAATCCTGTAAGAAAGTCAAAACAGTCGACGGCTGCAGCCCAGGCAGCTACGTCGCCTAATAAAGGGAACATGCAACCCCTTCTTTAGCCCGCCGCGACATCAGTTTGCCTGCGATAAACCAGATCCTGCTTTCAATTTGCACATCCACAACACCATCTGAAGCTCATCGGTCACACTGTCCCAAACCCGATCACCAGAAAAACAGCATTTACCTTCGCTAGTGCAGCCAACACTTCAAAACGCTGCCATGTGGGGCTAGGAGGTCGCGCACTGATGACATCAGAGCCTCTGCTCGCTGGAAAAGCAACGCCACCTCGTGTGCAGAGTGGGGAAATGCTCTCCTGGGTTGGAGTCAGAAGGTAATGAGATAATGTTACACAATGTGTTGCATGTGTAGGTGTATGTGTGTGTGAATGTGTGGGGCCCATTCAGAATAACTGTGTAATGTAAGCCAGTTGTAGCTAATGGTGCCTTGGCAGTACAACTCTGATGCAAGCACATTTTACAGAGAATAAATTTGAAACGGCCTTATTCATTACAGGGTATAGGACACAGAGCATCAATTGTTCAAATGATTGCACTATGGATGGCCCCCCCACCACCCCTG